>WJXA01000513.1:0-139689 GCA_014282245.1 Rhododendron simsii | reverse complement strand
TTTGGAAAAAAATTCGTTTTTTGTTAAACACTAGTGTCGCACTCATTTTTAATCGAATTAAGACCAAGTGTATAATGATAAATATGGTTTTCACTCTATTAAAAGATGGTGGAAATGAGCAATTAAAATAATAAGGCCTTGTTTATTTTGAAAGTTTTAGACACCCAAATTTCAATTTCAAAACATTGGGCGAATGTCGATGATGAAGCAAATTTTCCTATGCTTTGACGAAGTGTGGATACTCTATGAACATTGTGAACCAATAAAGAAAAGATGAAATGCCTGAGAATTAGGAGTTTGACTACTAAATGAAACATAGAAAAAGTGTTTTTTGGCCTTATTGGCTTCGAAGATTTTTTTAGTTGTCTGGTTTCTACCCAATTTCTCTAAACGAAAAGCAAATATTTTTATGGTTTGATTTCCTCATCTTGTAGTAATTTAAAAACACTATTTATTGACTTATATTGGGTCTTGATCCAATTTAAAATGAGAAACATACACGCGTTTTGCCAGAATGAAGCACATTTTGACCCATCGAGGGTTAAATGGTCAGTTCTTTCGATGTACAAATGAATTTTGGTCCAATTTACTTTGGAGAGAAAATAAATTTGATAAGCTTTCTAACGGTCCAAACCACGCTCAAATTGGAGTTCGGGAGTGTCCGGGGCTACCCCACAAAGTTTGACATATTATTAAGCTCCAATGCGCCCCAGGCGCATTTTACTGCGCCCCAGGCGCATGGGGAACATTTTACAACAAGTCCAACTTTGCGGACTTGCACCGGATACTACCGAACTCCAATTTGCTCCGGGTTTAAACCGTTAGAAAGCTTGTCCAACCTACTTTCCTACCAAATTGGTTTCAATAAAATTTAATTTTTACATCAAATTGCATGACCATTTTACCCTCAACTGGTTGGAAAAAAATTCGTTTTTTGTTAAACACTAGTGTCGCACTCATTTTTAATCGAATTAAGACCAAGTGTATAATGATAAATATGGTTTTCACTCTATTAAAAGATGGTGGAAATGAGCAATTAAAATAATAAGGCCTTGTTTATTTTGAAAGTTTTAGACACCCAAATTTCAATTTCAAAACATTGGGCGAATGTCGATGATGAAGCAAATTTTCCTATGCTTTGACGAAGTGTGGATACTCTATGAACATTGTGAACCAATAAAGAAAAGATGAAATGCCTGAGAATTAGGAGTTTGACTACAGAGAAAGTATTTTGGCCTTATTGGCTTCGAAGATTTTTTTAGTTGTCTGGTTTCTACCCAATTTCTCTAAACGAAAAGCAAATATTTTTATGGTTTGATTTCCTCATCTTGTAGTAATTTAAAAACACTATTTATTGACTTATATTGGGTCTTGATCCAATTTAAAATGAGAAACATACACGCGTTTTGCCAGAATGAAGCACATTTTGTGCATCGAGGGTTAAATGGTCACTTCATTCGATGTACAAATGACCAATCGAAAATAAATTGGATAAGCTTTCTAACGGTCCAAACCACGCTCAAATTGGAGTTCGGGAGTGTCCGGGGCAACACCGTAAAGTTTGACATATTGTTAAGCTCCAATGCACCCCAGGCGCATTTCACTGCGCCCTAGGCGCATGGGGAACATTTTACAACAAGTCCAACTTTGCGGACTTGCCCCGGATACTACCGAACTCCAATTTGCTCGTGGTTTAAACCATTAGAAAGCTTGTCCTACCTACTTTCCTTCCAAATTGGTTTCGATAAAAATTAATTTTTACATCAAAATACATGACCATTTTACCCTCAATTGGTCGAAAAAAAATTCGTTTTGGTTAAACACAAGTGTCGCACTCCTTTTTAATCGAATGAAGACCAAGTGTATAATGATAAATAAGGTTTTCACTCTATTAAAAGATGGTGGAAATGAGCAATTAAAATAATAAAGCCTTGTTTATTTTGAAAGTTTTAGACACCGAAATTTCAATTTCAAAACATTGGGCGAATGTCGATGATGAAAATTTCCTATGCTTTGACGAAGTGTGGATACTCTATGAACATGTGAACCAATAAAGAAAAGATGAAATGCCTGAGAATTAGGAGTTTGACTACTAAATGAAACATAGAAGTGTTTTGGCCTCATTGGCTTTGAAGATTTTTTAGTTGTCTGGTTTCTACCCAATTTTTTGAACGAAAAGCAAAACAAATATTTTTATGGTTGGATTTCCCCATTTTGTAGTCTTTAAAAGCACTATTTATTGACATATAATGGGTTTTGATCCAATTTAAAATGAGAAACATACACGCGTTTTGGAAGAATGAATCACATTTTGATCCATCGAGGTTAAATGGTCACTTCTTTCGATGTACAAATGAGTTTTCGTCTAAAACTACTTGGAAAGAAAATAAATTGGATAAGCTTTCTAACGGTCCAAACCACGCTCAAATTGGAGTTCGGGAGTGTCCGGGGCTACCCCGCAAAGTTTGACATATTATTAACCTTCAATGCGCCCTTGGCACATTTTAGTGCGCCCTAGGCGCCTGGGGAACATTCATAACAAGTCCTACTTTGCGGACTTGCCCCGGATACTACCGAACTCCAATTTGCTCGTGGTTTAAACCGTTAGAAAGCTTGTCCAACCTAATTTCCTACCAAATTGGTTTCGATAAAAATTATTTTTACATCAAAATACATGACCATTTTACCCTCAATTGGTCGGAAAAAAATTCATTTTACTTAAACACTAGTGTCGCACTCATTTTTAATCGAATTAGGACCAAGTGTCTAATGATAAATATGGTTTTCACTCTATTAAAAGATGGTGGAAATGAGCAATTTAAATAATAAAGCCTAGTTTATTTGAAAAGTTTTAGACACCCAAATTTCAATTTCAAAACATTGGGCGAATGTCGATGATGAAGCAAATTTTCCTATGCTTTGACGAAGTGTGGATACTCTATGAACATTGTGAACCAATTAAGAAAAGATGAAATGCCTGAGAATTAGGAGTTTGACTACCAAATGAAACATAAAAAGTGTTTTGGCCTTATTGGCTTCGAAGATTTTTATAGTTGTCTGGTTTCTACCCAATTTCTCTAAACGAAAACCAAATATTTTTATGGTTTGATTTCCCCATCTTGTAGTACTTTAAAAGCACTATTTATTGACTTATATTGGGTCTTGATCCAATTTAAAATGAGAAACAAACACGCGTTTTGCCAAAATGAATCACATTTTGCGCATCGAGGGTTAAATGGTCACTTCCTTCAATGTACAAATGAGCTTTTGTTTTTTTACATTGGAAAGAAAATAAATTGGATAAGCTTTCTAATGGTCCAAACCACACTCAAATTGGAGTTCGGGAGTGTCCGGGGCTACCCCGCAAAGTTTAACATATTTTTATTAAGCTCTACTGCGCCCCAGGCGCATTTTACTGCGCCCTAGGCGCATGTGGAACATTTTTCAACAAGTCCAACTTTGCGGACTTGCCCCAGATACTACCGAACTCCAATTTGCTCGTGGTTTGAACCGTTAGAAAGCTTGTCCAACCGACTTACCTACCAAATTGGTTTCGATAAAAATTAAATTTTACATCAAAATTCATGACCACTTTACCCTCAATTGGTCAGAAAAAAATACGTTTTTGTTAAACACTAGTGTCGCACTCATTTTTAATTGAATTAGGACCAAGTGTCTAATGATAAATATGGTTTTCACTCTATTAAAAGTTGGTGGAAATGAGCAATTAAAATAACAAATGCTTGTTTATTTTGAAAGTTTTAGACACCCAAATTTCAATTTCAAAACATTGGGCGAATGTCGATGATGAAGCAAATTTTCCTATGCTTTGACGAAGTGTGGATACTCTATGAACATTGTGAACCAATAAAGAAAAGATGAAATGCCTGAGAATTAGGAGTTTGACTACAGAGAAAGTATTTTGGCCTTATTGGCTTCGAAGATTTTTTTAGTTGTCTGGTTTCTACCCAATTTTTTTGAACGAAAAGCAAAACAAATATTTTTATGGTTGGATTTCCCCATTTTGTAGTCCTTTAAAAGCACTATTTATTGACATATAATGGGTTTTGATCCAATTTAAAATGAGAAACATACACGCGTTTTGGAAGAATGAATCACATTTTGATCCATCGAGGGTTAAATGGTCACTTCTTTCGATGTACAAATGAGTTTTCGTCTAAACTACTTTGGAAAGAAAATAAATTGGATAAGCTTTATAACGGTCCAAACCACGCTCAAATTGGAGTTCGGGAGTGTCCGGGGCTACCCCGCAAAGTTTGGCATATTATTAACCTTCAATGCGCCCTTGGCACATTTTAGTGCGCCCTAGGCGCCTGGGGAACATTTCATAACAAGTCCTACTTTGCGGACTTGCCCCGGATACTACCGAACTCCAATTTGCTCGTGGTTTAAACCGTTAGAAAGCTTGTCCAACCTAATTTCCTACCAAATTGGTTTCGATAAAAATTAATTTTTACATCGAAATACATGACCATTTTACCCTCAATTGGTCGGAAAAAAATTCATTTTACTTAAACACTAGTGTCGCACTCATTTTTAATCGAATTAGGACCAAGTGTCTAATGATAAATATGGTTTTCACTCTATTAAAAGATGGTGGAAATGAGCAATTTAAATAATAAAGCCTAGTTTATTTGAAAAGTTTTAGACACCCAAATTTCAATTTCAAAACATTGGGCGAATGTCGATGATGAAGCAAATTTTCCTATGCTTTGACGAAGTGTGGATACTCTATGAACATTGTGAACCAATTAAGAAAAGATGAAATGCCTGAGAATTAGGAGTTTGACTACCAAATGAAACATAAAAAGTGTTTTGGCCTTATTGGCTTCGAAGATTTTTATAGTTGTCTGGTTTCTACCCAATTTCTCTAAACGAAAACCAAATATTTTTATGGTTTGATTTCCCCATCTTGTAGTACTTTAAATGCACTATTTATTGACTTATATTGGGTCTTGATCCAATTTAAAATGAGAAACAAACACGCGTTTTGCCAAAATGAATCACATTTTGTGCATCGAGGGTTAAATGGTCACTTCCTTCAATGTACAAATGAGCTTTTGTTTACTTTACATTGGAAAGAAAATAAATTGGATAAGCTTTCTAATGGTCCAAACCACACTCAAACTAGAGTTCGGGAGTGTCCGGGGCTACCCCGCAAAGTTTGACATATTTTTATTAAGCTCTACTGCGCCCCAGGCGCATTTCACTGCGCTCCAGGCGCATGGGGAACATTTCACAACGAGTCCAATTTTGTGGACTTGCCCCGGATACTACCGAACTCCAATTTTCTCGTGGTTTGAACTGTTAGAAAGCTTGTCCAACCTACTTTCCTACCAAATTGGTTTCGATAAAAATTAAATTTTACATCAAAATTCATGACCACTTTACCCTCAATTGGTCAGAAAAAAATACGTTTTTGTTAAACACTAGTGTCGCACTCATTTTTAATTGAATTAGGACCAAGTGTCTAATGATAAATATGGTTTTCACTCTATTAAAAGTTGGTGGAAATGAGCAATTAAAATAACAAATGCTTGTTTATTTTGAAAGTTTTAGACACCCAAATTTCAATTTCAAAACATTGGGCGAATGTCGATGATGAAGCAAATTTTCCTATGCTTTGACGAAGTGTGGATACTCTATGAACATTGTGAACCAATAAAGAAAAGATGAAATGCCTGAGAATTAGGAGTTTGACTACTAAATGAAACATAGAAAGTGTTTTGGCCTCATTGGCTTTGAAGATTTTTGTAGTTGTCTGGTTTCTACCCAATTTTTTTGAACGAAAAGCAAAACAAATATTTTTATGGTTGGATTTCCCCATTTTGTAGTCCTTTAAAAGCACTATTTATTGACATATAATGGGTTTTGATCCAATTTAAAATGAGAAACATACACGCGTTTTGGAAGAATGAATCACATTTTGATCCATCGAGGGTTAAATGGTCACTTCTTTCGATGTACAAATGAGTTTTCGTCTAAACTACTTTGGAAAGAAAATAAATTGGATAAGCTTTATAACGGTCCAAACCACGCTCAAATTGGAGTTCGGGAGTGTCCGGGGCTACCCCGCAAAGTTTGGCATATTATTAACCTTCAATGCGCCCTTGGCACATTTTAGTGCGCCCTAGGCGCCTGGGGAACATTTCATAACAAGTCCTACTTTGCGGACTTGCCCCGGATACTACCGAACTCCAATTTGCTCGTGGTTTAAACCGTTAGAAAGCTTGTCCAACCTAATTTCCTACCAAATTGGTTTCGATAAAAATTAATTTTTACATCGAAATACATGACCATTTTACCCTCAATTGGTCGGAAAAAAAATTCATTTTACTTAAACACTAGTGTCGCACTCATTTTTAATCGAATTAAGACCAAGCGTATAATGATAAATATGGTTTTCACTCTATTAAAAGATGGTGGAAATGAGCAATTTAAATAATAAAGCCTAGTTTATTTGAAAAGTTTTAGACACCCAAATTTCAATTTCAAAACATTGGGCGAATGTCGATGATGAAGCAAATTTTCCTATGCTTTGACGAAGTGTGGATACTCTATGAACATTGTGAACCAATTAAGAAAAGATGAAATGCCTGAGAATTAGGAGTTTGACTACCAAATGAAACATAGAAAGTGTTTTGGCCTTATTGGCTTCGAAGATTTTTATAGTTGTCTGGTTTCTACCCAATTTCTCTAAACGACAACCAAATATTTTTATGGTTGATTTCCCCATCTTGTAGTACTTTAAAAGCACTATTTATTGACTTATATTGGGTCTTGATCCAATTTAAAATGAGAAACAAACACGCGTTTTGCCAAAATGAATCACATTTTGCGCATCGAGGGTTAAATGGTCACTTCCTTCAATGTACAAATGAGCTTTTGTTTACTTTACATTGGAAAGAAAATAAATTGGATAAGCTTTCTAATGGTCCAAACCACACTCAAATTGGAGTTCGGGAGTGTCCGGGGCTACCCCGCAAAGTTTGACATATTTTTATTAAGCTCTACTGCGCCCCAGGCGCATTTCACTGCGCTCCAGGCGCATGGGGAACATTTCACAACGAGTCCAATTTTGTGGACTTGCCCCGGATACTACCGAACTCCAATTTTCTCGTGGTTTGAACTGTTAGAAAGCTTGTCCAACCGACTTACCTACCAAATTGGTTTCGATAAAAATTAAATTTTACATCAAAATTCATGACCACTTTACCCTCAATTGGTCAGAAAAAAATTCGTTTTTTGTTAAACACTAGTGTCGCACTCATTTTTAATCGAATTAAGACCAAGTGTATAATGATAAATATGGTTTTCACTCTATTAAAAGATGGTGGAAATGAGCAATTAAAATAATAAGGCCTTGTTTATTTTGAAAGTTTTAGACACCCAAATTTCAATTTCAAAACATTGGGCGAATGTCGATGATGAAGCAAATTTTCCTATGCTTTGACGAAGTGTGGATACTCTATGAACATTGTGAACCAATAAAGAAAAGATGAAATGCCTGAGAATTAGGAGTTTGACTACTAAATGAAACATAGAAAAAGTGTTTTGGCCTCATTGGCTTTGAAGATTTTTGTAGTTGTCTGGTTTCTACCCAATTTTTTTAAACGAAAAGCAAAACAAATATTTTTATGGTTGGATTTCCCCATTTTGTAGTCCTTTAAAAGCACTATTTATTGACATATAATGGGTTTTGATCCAATTTAAAATGAGAAACATACACGCGTTTTGGAAGAATGAATCACATTTTGATCCATCGAGGGTTAAATGGTCACTTCTTTCGATGTACAAATGAGTTTTCGTCTAAACTACTTTGGAAAGAAAATAAATTGGATAAGCTTTCTAACGGTCCAAACCACGCTCAAATTGGAGTTCGGGAGTGTCCGGGGCTACCCCGCAAAGTTTGACATATTATTAACCTTCAATGCGCCCTTGGCACATTTTAGTGCGCCCTAGGCGCCTGGGGAACATTTCATAACAAGTCCTACTTTGCGGACTTGCCCCGGATACTACCGAACTCCAATTTGCTCGTGGTTTAAACCGTTAGAAAGCTTATCCAACCTACTTTCCTACCAAATTGGTTTCGATAAAAATTAATTTTTACATCAAAATACATGACCATTTTACCCTCAATTGGTCGGAAAAAAATTCATTTTACTTAAACACTAGTGTCGCACTCATTTTTAATTGAATTAAGACCAAGCGTATAATGATAAATATGGTTTTCACTCTATTAAAAGATGGTGGAAATGAGCAATTTAAATAATAAAGCCTAGTTTATTTGAAAAGTTTTTGACACCCAAATTTCAATTTCAAAACATTGGGTGAATGTCGATGATGAAGCAAATTTTCCTATGCTTTGACGAAGTGTGGATACTCTATGAACATTGTGAACCAATTAAGAAAAGATGAAATGCCTGAGAATTAGGAGTTTGACTACCAAATGAAACATAGAAAGTGTTTTGGCCTTATTGGCTTCGAAGATTTTTATAGTTGTCTGGTTTCTACCCAATTTCTCTAAACGAAAACCAAATATTTTTATGGTTTGATTTCCCCATCTTGTAGTACTTTAAAAGCACTATTTATTGACTTATATTGGGTCTTGATCCAATTTAAAATGAGAAACAAACACGCGTTTTGCCAAAATGAATCACATTTTGCGCATCGAGGGTTAAATGGTCACTTCCTTCAATGTACAAATGAGCTTTTGTTTACTTTACATTGGAAAGAAAATAAATTGGATAAGCTTTCTAATGGTCCAAACCACACTCAAATTGGAGTTCGGGAGTGTCCGGGGCTACCCCGCAAAGTTTAACATATTTTTATTAAGCTCTACTGCGCCCCAGGCGCATTTCAGTACGCCCTAGGCGCCTGTGGAACATTTTTCAACAAGTCCAACTTTGCGGACTTGCCCCAGATACTACCGAACTCCAATTTGCTCGTGGTTTGAACCGTTAGAAAGCTTGTCCAACCGACTTACCTACCAAATTGGTTTCGATAAAAATTAAATTTTACATCAAAATTCATGACCACTTTACCCTCAATTGGTCAGAAAAAAATACGTTTTTGTTAAACACTAGTGTCGCACTCATTTTTAATTGAATTAGGACCAAGTGTCTAATGATAAATATGGTTTTCACTCTATTAAAAGTTGGTGGAAATGAGCAATTAAAATAACAAATGCTTGTTTATTTTGAAAGTTTTAGACACCCAAATTTCAATTTCAAAACATTGGGCGAATGTCGATGATGAAGCAAATTTTCCTATGCTTTGACGAAGTGTGGATACTCTATGAACATTGTGAACCAATAAAGAAAAGATGAAATGCCTGAGAATTAGGAGTTTGACTTCTAAATGAAACATAGAAAGTGTTTTGGCCTCATTGGCTTTGAAGATTTTTGTAGTTGTCTGGTTTCTACCCAATTTTTTTGAACGAAAAGCAAAACAAATATTTTTATGGTTGGATTTCCCCATTTTGTAGTCCGTTAAAAGCACTATTTATTGACATATAATGGGTTTTGATCCAATTTAAAATGAGAAACATACACGCGTTTTGGAAGAATGAATCACATTTTGATCCATCGAGGGTTAAATGGTCACTTCTTTCGATGTACAAATGAGTTTTCGTCCAATTTACTTTGGAAAGAAAATAAATTGGATAAGCTTTATAACGGTCCAAACCACGCTCAAATTGGAGTTCGGGAGTGTCCGGGGCTACCCCGCAAAGTTTGGCATATTATTAACCTTCAATGCGCCCTTGGCACATTTTAGTGCGCCCTAGGCGCCTGGGGAACATTTCATAACAAGTCCTACTTTGCGGACTTGCCCCGGATACTACCGAACTCCAATTTGCTCGTGGTTTAAACCGTTAGAAAGCTTGTCCAACCTAATTTCCTACCAAATTGGTTTCGATAAAAATTAATTTTTACATCGAAATACATGACCATTTTACCCTCAATTGGTCGGAAAAAAAATTCATTTTACTTAAACACTAGTGTCGCACTCATTTTTAATCGAATTAGGACCAAGTGTCTAATGATAAATATGGTTTTCACTCTATTAAAAGATGGTGGAAATGAGCAATTAAAATAATAAAGCCTTGTTTATTTTGAAAGTTTTAGACACCGAAATTTCAATTTCAAAACATTAGGCGAATGTCGATGATGAAGCAAATTTTCCTATGCTTTGACAAAGTGTGGATACTCTATGAACATTGTGAACCAATTAAAAAAAGATGAAATGCCTTAGAATTAGGAGTTTGACTACCAAATGACACGGAGAATGTGTTTTGGACTACTTGGCTTCGACGAGTTTTGTAGTTGTCTGGTTTCTACCCAATTTTTTTGAATGAAAAGCAAAAAAAATATTTTTATGGTTGGATTTCCCCATCTTGTAGTACTTTAAAAGTACTATTTATTGACATATAATGGGTCTTGATCCAATTTAACATGAGAAACATACACGCGTTTTGGAAGAATGAATCACATTTTGACCCATCGAGGGTTAAATGGTCACTTCATTCGATGTACAAATGAGTTTTCGTCTAAACTACTTTGGACAGAAAATAAATTGGATAAGCTTTATAACGGTCCAAACCACGCTCAAATTGGAGTTCGGGAGTGTCCGGGGCTACCCCGCAAAGTTTGACATATTATTAAGCTCCAATGCGCCCCAGGCGCATGTCAGTGCGCCCTAGGCGCATGGGGAATATTTTACAACAAGTTCAACTTTGCGAACTTGCCCCGAATACTACCGAACTCCAATTTGCTCGTGGTTTGAACCGTTAGAAAGCTAGTCCAACCTACTTTCCTACAAAATTGGTTTCCATAAAAATTAATTTTTACATCAAAATACATGACCATTTTACCCTCAATTGGTCTGAAAAAAATTCGTTTTACTTAAACACTAGTGTCGCACTCCTTTTTTAGCGAATTAAGACCAAGTGTATAATGATAAATATGGAGTGGACGACCTTCCGGTCGACCGGCTGGACGACCGGTAGTGTAATTCTGCTGATTTTTGCAGATCAGTAAAATCTCAAACGGCTATATCTTTCCTAAATTAGCTCTTCAACGGCTCTATCACTCTACAAACGGCTAGTAGAAGATTGGATGGCTATATAAGGCTCCAAGAACTCATTGATGAGTATTAATCGAAGCTACAACATTCTATATCATTCCAAGAGCAACTTCTTCAAAGATCAAGTCCAAAATTCTCCTTGTTCTTCCACTTTCATATTTTTCTTGAGAGAAAATTTGTACAAGTCGTGAGTGATAATATTCATATTTTATTCACATACTTGTAATTCCTAAGCGAGTGTTTGGGTCGAACACTTGAAAGCTTAGAAGACCAAATTCTTGTTGAATTTGGGTGTTATAAGTTATTGTTTTCGAGAGGTTTTCGGAGAAAACTCTTGCGGTTGTACTAGCTCCTCGGGAAAGCTAGGGGATTAGGTTGTTGTAAGCACCTGCAAGACTTACTGCTTGTAATCTTTTTAAAGATTAGTGGAACCTTCAAGTAGTTGCTTGAGGAGAAGTGGAGTAGGCCGGACCGTGGACAAATCCGGGCCGAACCTCTATAATCGGGTTCTATCTCTCTAACTCTCTCTCTATTTTACTTGCTCATATTATCTTGGATATATTTGTTAGAGAATAATTTAATTGGCAATTTCTTTTAGCAACCCTATTCACCTCCTTCTTGGTTGCCTTTTTGGGTAACATTAACAATGGTGGATGTTATATTTTGGAATGAAAGCAGCATAGAAGTCCATACCATTCGGATTTGTACATCAAAGTTTTAGTATTTAAATAGCATTATGCATGCAATATCATATTGCCAGGCCGCCAGCTCTATATTACCCTCTAAAACATGTTATATGTAGATTTACGTGCAGGCATTCCCAAAGGGATCTCCCCTAGTACCTGATGTATCAAGAGCAGTCTTAAATGTAACAGGGCAAGATGTAATGACAAGAATTGAAGAAAAATGGTTGCTGGAAGGAGCTACTTGTGCAGAGCAAGATGGTGCCATAGTCACCTCCGACAGCCTCACGCTCACTAAATTTAAGGGTTTTTTCATAGTGGCCGCCGCAGCTTCCCTTTCTGCTCTCATCTTCTTCATGTTACTCTTCCTATTCAAGAACTGGTACACCTTAGCCTCTAATGACTCGTCAATCAGGGAAAAGCTTAAATCAATGGCTAAAACTTTCGATGAAGAAAAAGACAATTCACCTGATGCATCCAAGAGAAAAAACCCCACAGGCGAAGGTATGGCAGTGCCTACAGCTGCAACAGCTGATTGTCGACAAAATCCTGCAACAAGTGATACTCAGCTTGCTAAAAGGATTTTCTCGCATGATGAAGGGCTTTCTACAACAGAAACCAGTACCCCAATCCTTGAAACTACAGAAATTGTAGAAGGTAATGAAGAAAGATGATCATCTGAATTGCTAGAAACGTGACCATCCTAATTTGTCTTCTTGTACAACTCGGGCAAGATGTATAGACTGTAAGTATCCAGTTAGTTGGGAGGTATTTACACGTCTAATTTCGTGATATGTTGCACCACCAAATCCTTTCTTTTATATATACACCTTCATGTCAAACCATTCCTTATAATTCTTTCGAACGAGTTGACAAACCATCCATTTTAAGCTTGAAATGCGTAGGAGCATAGGAAAAGACATTCAATGTAACGAAATGCAAAACTTTCCCATACACAGTACATCCATTTTAAGCGTAGAAAAAGACTTTCCTATACGCGATGCTTTTTACATGTGTTTCCTTCATGGTGACTTAAATGCAATATGTGATGCTGGATGAAGAGAACAAAGTTAGAGTCAGAAGCAAAGGATTAAATGAATGTATTCAACACTGCACACGCTCAATTTGGATTCAAGGCCAAGAGATGCTCAATTTACATTTCACAGAGTAAAATGCTCTCACAACAGGAATATCAAAAAGAATTCCTAATCTTATGACAATACAAACACCAAGAGATAGAATGATAGAATCATGTATTAAATGAAATCACGGAAAATTAAAAGGAAAAAGGGAAAGAAAGAAGCAAAAAAGGAAGCCTATGAATGCAAGGACTGCTTGTGAATCCATGAGGGACAGTTGATGTGGTGTATTTTACATGGGGAAACACTTGTGCATTACGAACTCCCATGAGATCTGTAGGAAGAAATTGATTGTGCTGAGACAGTAGCCGTTGGACTGCTAAGGTCCAGATCCCCAATGGCAACTTTAGATTATCCACTCAATCTCTCCATTGCATCTTGGCAAACATCAGTAAACCAGTCATCTTCGGGAAGAACACTGCGAAGTACGATATCATTAGCTAGTAGCCTCAGGAGCACTCATGTCATGCATAATGGGTATACAAACACGTAAGAAATAATGGTTCTGTACCTGTTTGGATCCATCCCTGTACCAGAAAATGCTGCCATTGCTTTAGATATGATATCATTAACAACTTGGTGCAAATTCCGAGATAAGTAACGCCCTTGGGAAGCAAAGCAGACAACAAACTTCATATCCAAATAGAACTGCACAAGAATCAATGGGTAAACAAAAACTGAGATCCACAATTCATGTAACATAGAACACCTGTGAATATTAACATAGAAACACCTGTGAAAATTTAGGTTTATCAATTTTCCAAACCTGTTGAAGACCAAGAGGACCTAAAGGCCTTGGTCCCTCCTCAATATCTTCCCAAAAAAGTTTGATCTTCAGAAAGCCATAAGATGACAGTTTCTGTAAGTCTCATTAATAACAATGTTGCGAATCTTTCCCTACCGACAAACATTTCTGATGCTATGCTAGCAACTCTGTTAAGTTTAGTATAAAGGTCCTGAATAAAGATAAACACATTGGCAAGATGAAGAAGAAAAAGGGTAAGAACTTAAAACCAAAAAGACTAGCAAGTAAAAAAAGAAGTGACCAGAAAGTTATTTAAAATCACCAAAAAAAATTAAAGGAAAGGGTTCATGATAAATAATATTGCATCAATCATCATCCATAAAGACTTAATCAATTTGAATTCACAAGCCTTCGTCCCAGCTACTTAAGATTCTCGCAGAGGGTTCTTTGAGTCTTCTTACGCAAGACTCTAGGAATTGAACAAATAAAAGGTCACAGGGACAAGCATGAGATGATGTATCAGCTACTATATATGGTAGCCGACTACCAACCTGCAAAATGTGAACCAACCTTTACCATAGGGAGATGCTGAGATCTCAAGCTGCTATCACGCCTAACAGCGAACGATAGAAATAGAAGGTAAGAGTATTGACACATGCAAGCAAGAGAGACATGCAAATGCAAAAAGTGCATAAAACATTCTATAATGAGATCCAGTGCGCAAATAACTGAAAACTTGTGCAAGGAAGACATGGTATATGAACCAAAAGATGAAAAAATTCCAGTGAAAGCCATTATAACAAAACATCCGGACTTGTAAATACCTGGAATATTGGGGAAGGCAACCATTCCATTTCATCAGCATTTCCATCCATATTTATGTACATGTCTGCACTAAGATGACTGTCACCATCCTCAGTGAAAATACGATTGAGAGCATGTTGTCAGCAAAAGCTATCCTTCAATCTATCAACCGATCTCACAAGATGTCTCTTCCATTCCCTTTGCCCAGGATGACGGTTTTGCCTATCTGCAGGTCTTCTGCGAGGGTCATCGTTGCAATTAGACTGATTAATTGGGGCGAGCTTCATGGCTGCACGTGGTAAAAGATCATCTGCCAATAAGGAGGCATTTGCAAGCAATGCAATTTGCTGGGACTCGGTCTCAGCCATTCGAACAATTTTGTTTCCAGAACCTTCATAGTTGCTTCTTCTTCCATGGAGCCAGGTAATGCTTTTATGAGCATGTTAACATATGAACTAAATATCTGGAACAAACCTTCCAAAGATTTACCTCCCAATTGCATACTAAGAAGTGGTCCCACATCCTCAAAGAAATCCTATGAACGCAGTTAAAGTATCAGCAAACTGAATAAGGGGTGTAGATCAGAACGTCACAAGAGCTAACATCATACAAGCAGACTCCATTAAAATTCAAGTACTTTGCTTTTCTAAAAACTAATGACGTGGAACCCAGATGGCTACGTTGTAAGTATGCCAAATACCGTGTTCATTTGTTTAAACAGAGTACTATCTTGGTAAACCACTCCCAAAAGCATTGCAGTCTGTTCAATTGAAAGGATCGTTTAAGACACATCCCTTAATCACTATTTAGGTTGTCTTTGCTATGCTGATGATGAGTGTGATAAATTGCTACTCTTATATCCAACTGCAGACCGCTCTACATGTTTACTACGGAGTAATTTCATTTGATTAAAGCTGGTGTGATACCTTAGTAAACCCACGTTCCATTCTCCATCCATCCATCCATTTTTTCTTGCTTTGACATCATATAACATTAATGGCTACTGTGGGGTGGTGGTTTTGGATAGCTGAATGGGTAGATCCAAACGTTCTTCGCTTCCTACCAAGCAAGCCTACTAGAGGAACAACCACTAGTGCCACCCAGCTGAAGCCAGTGGGAGGGCACGCCTAAGTTGGTATTTGGAGGAGAAGAGGAAAGAGTATGACATATCTGAGATCTAAAAAATGGCTTACCCCCCTTTGGGGTTTATCCTTGGGGTTTTTATAGATGGTTGGTACTTGGTACTTGCTCTCAAAGTATCTCGTGCCTGGCATGAGTACCTAACATCACATGTAACCGTTTTGTTTAGCGACGTCACTAATGACTCTAGGCAGACGCGTGGCCAAACCCGCGTGTGCAATGCAGCTCTGCGATATTACCCCAACTGATTTCCAGGTCATCCCACAGGTCAGGCATCCTTTGGCCCAGCCTGACTCCAATAGGTCCAATTCCTGGGCCTATGTGTTCGGCTTATGCGGAATGGGTGGGCCGTCAGCCCACAGCGTTCGGCCCAACGAGCCTTGAATAGTCTGGGCTGCCCATTCTAGCAGGCCCATGTGTAGTCGGATCTGGCCCACTACAGCTATGTTACCCCCTTTACTTTATATTCTGTAAATGGTATTTTTACTAAAAAATCCCCTTGAATGAAAAATTCAGCTAGGCCCAGTAAACCGAATGGAGCTTTTGTATGGTGAACAAGATGCTAAATTATGTTTTGCGCATGAAATCTACTGAATCCATTGATTAATCGAATTTAGCTACATGATGTGTTGATCTGCGTCAATCCTATAGTGGACTCGGATCACTCCATTTGCAATGCCCTGCATAGTAAGCTGTTTAATTATGATGATTAACAAAAAAGAATTGTAATCTATTTTTGTTTGGGCTGTAATCTCAAGTCTCAATGAAAGTTATCGATATCATTTGTTTTTGCTTTTTTAACTAATACGTTTCTGGCACCTTCTTATTCCAATTGGCAGGCTGTTGTCACAATCTATAACTTCCAGCAATATCGCCACATTCAGGCGCCAGGATGGACCCTTGGCTGGACCTGGGCTAAAAAGGAGGTTATCTGGAGCATGCAGGGTGCTCAAACCACTGAACAAGGCGACTGTTCAAGATTCAAACGTCCCACATTGCTGCAAGAAGGATACAGCTGTTGTGGATTTATTGCCGGGCACGCCATACAATCAACAGTTCTCAAACTGCTGCAGAGGAGGAGTCATAAGTTCGTGGGTCCAGGACCCAGCCAATGCAGCGAGCTCATTCTAGCTTACTGTTGGGTCAGCTAGAACAAGTAACAGAATCGTCAGAATGCCAAAGAACTACACTTTAAAAGTACCAGGTCCTGGATATACCTGTGGACCCGCAAAGATGGTGAGGCCGAGTAAATTTATGACGGCAGATAAAAGGAGAGTCACTCAAGCTTTGAGTAAGTTAGATACCAACTGCTTATAGGGATAACTAGATAAAGAGAATTTTTTTACAGCCTGCCTCACATAACTTTAGTCCTTACAACCAAGTCTACTCCCTAATGGGCCTGCTTCTAATACAATTATATGTATTGAACCTAGTGGTGAAAATTCAATATAACAATAGATGTTAAAGAATGTAGAGATCATTGTAAAGTCGGATTATAGTATATGCTTGGTAGGGGAATATCCTACTAAACATGCGGTGCATAGATCTCTTACCATTATCCCAGTGTCAAGTGCCTGGCATGGGTATCCTGTTCGTTTACAAGAGTCCATGCATCAGTCGCTCCAACTTCTTTCTGCACTTCTGTCAGTTGCTTTTCAGAGCTGTCATTTTCTGCATCAGTTTAATTTTGTTTTTCATTCATTTTCTTTTTCTGTTTTCGCTTGGAAATAGAAACAATGAAAAGTGAAAAAAAGTACTAATAGCTTTTGTTTAGGTGCAAAAGGCAGTTTTCAAAAAGAATTTCGTACACTATTATCCAAAGCAGTTTCCGACAGAAGTTTTCTGCATTGCCCTGAGGCAGAAAATGAAATATTACCAGACCAGAATCTCTCAGTGAATAGTTCCTTGTTCTAACAAACTAGTACAACAGTATTTTGAAATGGAAATGCTGCTACATCTGAAATTCTTTAAAAATGTTCTTGCTACGAGATTGTTTGACTTTTTAAGTGTTTCTCTCATGGCAGTGACATCGAACGTCACTTGCACGTACTCCCAATTCTTGGCTCAGAAAACACCCTCTTGCTGCGTCTCACTCTCCTCCTTCTATAACAGCACCATTGTAAACTGCCCAACGTGCACATGCGGCTGTCAAAACAACATAACTAAACCAGGGTCTTGTGTACAGTAAGTTGCTGCGTATATCTTTTCTCCAACATTTTTAATTGACTTTTGTTATTTTTTTTATTTTTTATTTTTTGGCGATTTGGTTATTGGTCTACTTCCCCACCCCCCCCCCCCCCCCCCCCCCCCCCCCCCCCCCCCGCGGCCCCCTCTTATCTTTCTCATGTAGGCCGGGTTCCCCATATTTGGCTAATGCTCTGTCTACCCCAGGAAGAAATACTTACACTCCTCTGGTCCGGTGTACTAGCCATATGTGCCCAATTCGTGTCCACGGGCATGTGAAGCTCAACTACAAGGAGTACTGGCGGGTGAAGATTACAATCTCAAATTTTAATTACAGAATGAACTACTCACAGTGGAATCTCGTTGTACAACACCCAGACTTTGAGAATGCCACCCAGATTTTCAGCTTCAATTACAAGTCATTGACTCCTTATGCAAATATAAGTGCGTAATATGAAAATTGTAAGAAATCAGTAGGATCACAGTTATGCTAGGTACTCCTGTTTAATTCCTCTTGTTTTTTTGGTTGGAAATGTAATGCAGATGACACGGGGATGCTATGGGGAATCGAGTTCTACAATGATTTGCTCATGACAGCGGGTCCATCTGGGAACGTTCAGTCAGAGATTCTATTCCGGAAGGACCAGTCAACTTTCACGTTTGACAAGGGATGGGCATTACCTGGGAGGATCTGTTTCAATGGCGATAACTGCGTGATGCCACCTCCAGATGAATATCCATTTCTGCCAAATGCTAGTTCTGAGACGATTATCGCTCTGCTTCATCCAATGTTGACTATTTTGGCTTCATTCCTATTATTGTTGGCTTATGTCTAGTGAGATACATTGGAAAACTCACCCCGTTACTTAGATCACATTATAAGTATTGGTACGATTTCAACCGGATGAAAATTTTAAAACCTGCACACACGATAATTTCTTCGCTTTGTCCCTCTTTAAGTTTTCCCTGTAAGGAGAAATTATTTTGTGGTCTGGATGCATTTTAGAGTTGCCGTGTGGCTGAAATCATACCAAATCTTATGGTGATCAAACGAACAAGGTTAGATCAATGTGCCACATTTTTTTGAAGCAACAAACCTGGCTTGGATGAATGGTAGCATGTTGCTACTGAGGTCTGCTCAGCTGCTGATATATGTACCACAGTCAAGATTTACAAAGGATTTAGGTTTAGCTTCTGGAATTTGATTCATTAATCATGTGAACTTTGGAATGTTGTAAACTTATACGCCCTTGGCGTTGTCCTATTCTAAAATATAAGTCAGAGGTTAGATTTTATTCACAAGATTGAATCTCTGGTCTTACTTTTTGCTTTTCTCCCCAACTTGGTTATTTTGGTTTCAAGAACAATTTGACCGACACAACATGAAAAATAGGCAACATGGTATCAGGAACAGTTCATTTTATGAATGGACATCATTGCATGATGGTGTAATATAGACATCATTGCCAAATTTCGATTCAGTATTTGAAAGGCAACTTTGTATTTAGTTTACTGATTCATAGGTCCTCCTGTCCTCTTTCTTCTCGTCTCTCTAACTAAATCTCAGAAGACTGCTTCTGCTGATAGGAATATGATCAGCAAATGGACAGGATAAGCAACAACGCGGAAGTCGCCAGGGTTAAAAATCCAGCAGGGTTTGCTCTGGCAGAGTTTGGTAGTACAGGATATGCATCAGGAGGCGGAAGCTTGCACTCATCGCCGTTGAAGTAAACCTTCCGAGGGAAGGCCCATCCTTGCTTGAGCGTAAACTTTTCCTTGTTCTTCTGAAGAAGTACTTCAGATTGGACGTTGCCTGCTGGCCCGGCATCCATTAGCAGGTCATTGTAGAATTTCATTCCATAAAACATTCCAGTGTCATCTGCACATAGCATCATGTTTTGGAGTTTTGTGGAAATGTCAGTACATTAAACATCTTATGGCCTTTGTTACATGGATTCACGTACAGATGGTGGATAAGGTGTTTAAGTGTCAGAATCATCTAGTTTGCATATCAAACATGTGGGGACACTGCAGTTATTGACATTATATTAGTGAAATTCTTCCATTTTCTAAGATAAAATTGTTTTTAGGTGGTGTGATAGCTAAGTTCATGCGTAATGTAAGATAGATTGAATGCTTAAGATGTTCCTAGGTGCATGTCACATATGTTGTTCCCTTTCTAAGCATCGGGTGTCTGATATAAATACTTCACTATAGAGGAGTCTATGGATTGTACTATAGTTTACTCTCATTGTGTAACTCACTTATTGATTGATATGGGACAATAGGCTTGTAATCAAAGCTGAAAACTTGAGTGACATTGTTGAGATTGGGATGTTGTGCCACGAGAGTCCATTGTGTGTAGTTCATTCTGTAATTGAAATTAGTGATTGCGATCTTGACTCGCCAGTAGTCCCTGTAGTTGAGCTTCACGTGCCAATGCACTCTTACTGGACACATGTGATGAGTGCACTGCAATAGTGGCGCGTTGTCCTTTCTTGGAGTGTTAATGCCTGCCTTCTTCAGCTGGTTCGAGTTGCTCCTGCACATCCATGAACCAAAGAACACAAATTATCCATCATTGTATCTTCTATTTCGGAAAAGGTCACCGTCATGTCATTCGAGTGCAATTTTCTGTGTGAAATTTGTGTTCGCACATCATTTTCTGAACTGGGAAAGAAACTTACATGATACAGTTGTTTTTGTTGTGGCAACCGCCGGAGCATGACGGGCAAGGTGTGATGGTATCATTGTAGAAAGATGAGAAAGAAACGCAACAGGTTGGATTCTTGGAAGCCATAAATTGTGAATAAGTGCATGTCACGTTCCAAGTCACTGCATTTCATTGATCAATCATTGTTAATTACCAACTTTTTGCATTTCACTGTTGCGAAATTGTTTTGCAGAAAGTGTCCAGGGTAGTGTAGCATTGCATTGTATTCATCCTGGTTGAGTGTGGGCCCCCTAAGAAGCATGATGAACGCCGAACATGGCGATTGCAAAAACTGTAAATAGATCTTGTTGTATGTTTTGCCTTGTTATTTGTATGTAAATATATCTTCTACAAACAACCGAAACTAATGAAACGATGTCCCTATGCTTGTTACACTTGAGACAAGTGTTCCCCTGCTTAAAAGTTAATAAATTAGTTCAACATGGTAGCATGTCCCATACGTATCCTGCCAAGTCCCTCGCATTTCCGGAGATCACTTATGTGCGTTGGCGGTTCATAAGTGGACTCCATCCACAATGAATACGCAGTGCTACCAGCACAACATTTTGGATGTGAGATGTTATCTATATCAATATTTGAGAGAAGTTACTATAGGGAACAATCAGGAGAACAATCTTACTCGGGCTTGAGTTTTCCGCCTACGGTCAGCAGTGAGGAAGACCGTGGATGGCACGATCTTTGCAGGCCCGCAAGTGTACCCGGGTCCCAGACCTAGCAAAGTGAAATTCTTGGGCAGTTGCACGGTCTTGTTCGAAGTTCCAGCCACTCCAACACTCACCTGGAAGGCAGAGACGGCGGCTGCAGGGTCCTGTCCCCACGATGCCACTACGCCGCCTTTGCAGCAGTTTGAGAACTGCTGGTTGTAAGGCACCCCAGGGAGCAAGTCAACAATGGTGGGACTTCTCAAACAACAGTGAGCTACATTGCCTTTGAACTTTGAACAATCTCCTTGTTCTGTGGCTTGTGCTCCAACCATGGACCAAATCACTTCCTTTTTCGGCCATGACCATCCTAAGGTCCACCCAGGGCTAATTATGTGTCGAAACATTTGAAAATTGTTCATCGTCACTGAGGCCTTGATGAAATTCGTTTGAGAATAATTAGAATAATAGTTTGGAGATTCCAGAATCAATTTTGCAGAATGCAAATGAATTTTGAAAGCGCAAATACACAATTCATTTTTGTATCGAATATCGAAAACTACTCGGGTTAAATATTGCATCAACCTAACAAGTTTCGGAAAACAATTCTGAAAAACTGATTTGGAAACTACAGCGGGAACAATAAACAGATAAAGCACTAGACTTTGGGAACTTTTTTTTTTTTCTTCAAAATGTTTATGTTGTTTCAAGATTTGGAAAAGTAACAGTAACGTTGAGGTGATACTCACCACATAGCCATCTGCAAGGATGGGATCAGGGGGGGTCTAGTGGCGGCGACCGCCACGACAAGAATTTTAAAAAATACAATTATTATATGTAAAAAAAAAAATTATGCCCAACTTATATAGTCTCGCCACTACTAGATTTTTTTAGAATACATTTCGCCACTGCTAGGGTAAAATCTTGGTTCCGTCCTTGGCCATCTGGAGTCCAAGACATAACATCCCATTTGATCGTGATGTTTCCGAATGGATCCAATGGATCATATGCCTCTAGAATCACAAGGAAATAAGTAAACACTGGTGAATTTGAAAAGATTGAACCATTTAAAGCATTCCAAGCAATGAAATTGTTACCTCCATTAGAAAAGATCATGAACAGGACAACAAAGCATAACACGAACTTCACTACTGCAAATGGGTGAGTTGGTAACTGTCGGCAATGGAACTTTGTTTCGAAGCAAGTTTCGCGTACTGGGTTGGCCAATGAACTAAATTCCATTGCCCGAAATTCTCTTTAGGATTGCAGAGTTTCCTGTTGAGGCAATGACAATAAATGAATTGGTGCATTAGATAAAGGTAAAAAGACGTGTAACTGAAAGCGAATGCATGGAGATGGCACACCTGATGTTTGTTAGCTAGGTACTCTCTCTCTCTCTCTCTCTCTCTCTCTCTCTCTCTCTCTCTCTCATACAACATGGAGTAGTATACACTTCCATTTCAAATGATGTTTTCCATACAGTAATTCCAGTAGTGGGGTTGAAGCAAGGCGGGAGAAATGGAGACGTTTGAACACAACAGCTCAAGGGTCATTCTCTTGGTGATGCACTCACATTACCTTCTACTGTAATATGTTGTGCACAGCACAGGTAACTTCTTACCCATATGGAAAGGTGAGCTTCTCCCCCTATTCTCTTCTTTTTCCCCCCCTTCTTTTTTGGGTTTGCCAATCCTCTGTTTTCAAGTGTGCTGGGAAAGCATATGTAATTGAAACACATATTTTTACATTATTTGAACAATGTGGCATCCTCGGACCTACTCCTAACTCTTGTCGCCCTAGCTAGCCCATGTTGTTGTAACTTGCAATAGGAAATGCTATTCAAGTAAAATAATATCACCCTCCTTTAAAGAGGATGAACGTTATTCTCCTTGTGTGATTGGTGGAAATTGTGTGGGTTTCATCACAAACTAACTCATTATTACCAAATTGATTCCGAGCATCCTAACACAATTTTCACCAATTACAGGGAGGATAGTGTTAGGGTAGAATTATTCTCGCTTTTTCGGCCATCTCTAATAGTAGAGTTAAAATTTTGTTGCATAAAAGGGGGATCAATTTGTGTGGATAAAAGTTAGTACGTTAATTTAGTGGGTGAATTGAGCGCTCTAACAGCGTGATTAAAGTACACTGGGTTGGAGTGAGCAACTATACTCATATCCAAAACTATGAGGCTTGGCCACGTGGACCTCAGAAAATAAATAAGTTTTTGTCCTCTATGAGATTGCATGTTCAAATTTTACAAAGGTCACATATTTCAAATCTTAGGGCCATTAGAGGGTTAGCCCAGTTATTAACTTCAGGCCCGGAAATAGTCGAGGTTGGCCATTAGAGGGTTAGCCCAGCTATTAACTTCAGGCTCGGAAATAGTCGAGGTTTACGCAAATTGACATGCACATCTGGTCATAAAAAAAAAAAAAAAACCCTACTATAAACCTTAAGGGTCCACCTTCTGTTTCTCTCTCTCCCCTACTGCCGTCACATTTGATGACAAGTCATAATTTCCCCCATTTTCCTCTCTTCTCTCTTTGATTGTAAACCATACAATTAAGAGTACAACCCAAGAAATATCCTTTTTCTAATTTAACTCTCCGTTCAGCAACACTTTAACATAGGAAGAATGATTATCTCAACATTCGAAATCTAGAAGTTAATGGCAATTGTTTACTATTCAATATTTGTGATTATTGAAATCTCCATGACCAAGGCCAGATTGGGAGATGGTGTTATACACATTCGGACCGTCCGTCTCGACAATCAACGGTCTGAATGAACACTTGAATACTGCATAGCACCAAGCTCCATCTTTTTTTGGGTAAATCGATAGGTTTATTGATTTCTGCAAATAAGAAACATCCGAATCAACTCCCCTTTGATTCCAAAGGAGAATAAACTGATAGGGTAAACTTAACAACTTTCATGTGCAACCCTACCACAACAAGCTCCATTGAAAAGAGGAAAAATTGCTCAATATAGAAGGCTGCAGCATGCAATTAATAAGGTTTTATTTCTTAAATCACCTCTGCAACATGCAATTTTGCCCTTATCTAGAAAGGATGGCCATAAACGCAGTCACAAATCGTATGAACAGTTTTGTCAAATGCAGCACATTAGGGGCTCCGAACTGGGCAAAGGTTAACACTTCCCCCATGGGTTTGTTGATATCCCGTTTTGGGCCAACTGAATCCATTCGGACCGCTAGTCTTGGTCGCATAATCCTTCAAAAGGTTCTACGCTACAGCTATCAATCCTTGAACTGCCCTCGCGCTCTCAATTTTCTTTCTTGCGAAATTTAGTAGTTTGAAATGTGATTGAAAGACGGTTTCACATTTATACTTCCGCTCCCGCTCATGTACGCACACATGAACTATTTGACTTGGCTGCTAGTCCAACCCACAAAAGATCCAACCAAACACTGTGAGTTTCGTAGTCCAATCCCAACCACTACGATCACTATTACACAGGGACTCACTTCTCTAGCAAAAAGGAGACAGGGTAACAATTTGTGCACCGACTATTGAGGGCACCGGCACAACACTTCTTCTATAGAGTGGACCAAATGAATGTCACCAATTCTTCTTGTTTTTTCTAGTGTGTGCTTGTGCGCACGTTTAGTTATCAAGCATTTTTATCGACGAAACCCCACCTCTTCTAGGTGAAGACTACGTTTTCTTGGTTACCTCTCAAGCTTTGTAATCCGTGCCATCGTCTTAGTTGGAAATGATCATCAAGAGTACTCTATAGCCTATGTTCACACCCACCAACTACAGATTCAAAGACTAGTGATGCCGAAAGGAAAAAAAAGCAACCATTTGTCAGTAACTGGATTCGGTTTCCATTTTTCGAGTTTGGGAGGGAGGGATAAGAATTAGGAGGTGGTATCATGCTTTCATCGCCGTTGAAGTACACTTTCCGCGGAAAAGCTCAACCTTGCTTCAATGTCAATGTCATTGTATGATGTGCTTTCATTGCCGTTGAAGTACACTTTCCGTAGAAAAAGGTCAACCTTGCTCCAATGTCAATGTCATTCTACGATTTTGCACCGTTAAACACATACCGCAGTCAAAATGGTACAACAGTTGCACTGAGGTTCTATTTGAGGCCAAGACTCAAGGGGGAACAAAGTTTTGGGTTTCCTGTTTTCTAGAACCTGCGTATTTCTATTTATAATTGACACTACGTAACTAAAGTAGATATTCGGAATAACTGGTGTCACCAACTAATGACAAATTTCATTGCCGTATCCACTAGCTACGGCGACATATAAGATGGTGTAATTGTTGCCATCAACTGATCAACGTATATTAATTGTTCCATACATGTTTGATCTCTCACATACTTCACTTTGAGAAAAAAAAAAGTTTCTATCCATTCCTCCTATACTTTTACATGTTTTCGTTTTATTCTGGCTGCGAACAATTTAGGTTTTTGTTTTCGGAAAGTTTCATAGCACACCCTAACTTACTGATTTCATAGAAAGTGGGACCAGCCACCGGCAAACAATAGGGGAATGGGCCTGTTTGCTGGGGTGTTAAAGAAAGGGCTAAGAGAGGGAGGGGGATAAGGGAGGGAGAGGGAGAAGGAAGATGGTGTTTGGTAGGGGAGAAAGAAGCGGGATAAGGCGGAGGGGGAGAGCTTAGATATGCTCTTCGAGGGGCGTTAGCTTAAAGCTTATCCGGGTGGAGAGAAAGACCAAATTGACCCTCAAACATTTTTTGTAATCCCAATGTAATTATTTAATGAGGGCAATTTAATAAATTATACATTTTTATCCACTTACTCTTATCTACCCATATCAATTACTATTCAAACCAAGTATATGCTAATCCCCCCTCTACACCTAACATATCCACTTCTTATCCACCTTTCTTCCTTATTCACCAAAGACCTTGTTCGTCCGACAAACGAGCCGGTTGGAGATGCGTTTTAAGTTATGTTATGCTCACAAATATTACACTACTTCCCCCAACTATTGTGAATTCGTAATTTCGGCCCTTGCGGATGATAGAGTCCCAACACATTTGAATTGTGACTAATCTACGAGCTTTTCAGCGATTTTTGTTTATGTATGCTATTTGATTAGAATTAGTAACATTCCTTGCTAATGAAACTATTGTCCTAGTTAGTCTGATTCTTGAGAGTTCCTTTTTTTTGTCATTTTATTTTTTATTATATATTTTGAGTATATACATATGACCCGGTATCGTTATTGATTCTATACTTGGAAAATATAATTAGCATCAAACAAGCCGTTTTAATTTACATGTCAAAACGTAATAACGTATCTATCTGAAATGGAAATGGACTTGACTTGTTCAAACCAACAGTCCAATTTGTTCCCAAACTACATCCTAAGATGATGAGTTTGCTGCGATAAATTGGTTTCAGGACAGAATCCATGATTCATTTCGATAATATTATGAATTATTTCAGTGATAGCATATTACAGTACCAATTATTTTGGGGGCAAAATTCATATTATTTGAGAGTGATAAAAATATTTTGAGTTGTTTGGTGTGCTAATCTACAAATTAAAGTAGGATCCTATGTCTGAAAAGGGATTGAATGCTAATTGGGTAAAACCGAGAACTAAACTGGAAGTAGACCAGTCAAGTGGTTTCTCTATGTCAGGTTCTACATGTAATATTCTCAGGTTTTGATTCTAAATTCTGGTAACCGTTCGAGATGATCATGTTACTAAACTATTATAAAATTGCATCAATCCAAACCCCGTCCACCCAAGTCTTGTGCATTGGTACAACTCAAACCGTGAAGCCTCTAAGAAAACGGTCTCGCGCCCATGCCAGCAAGATAAACACCAGGGTCCTTTGTGGTACAAAGGACTCACATGCCTTGAAATACAAGAAACAAAAGACAAGCCACAAAAAAATCGGCTCCGGTGTCGCAACCCGCATTTGGTTATGAATGTGTCTCTCATTCCAATAAATAAATAAAAAGAATCAGCCTTCCAACTTGACACTGATGGGAATAATACAAGTAAACTAAATAATGACGTTCTAAACATGAATATTAAAACAAAAAAAAAAAAAAAACACCGCATTGGATTTTTGGGTCTCTTCCCCGTTTTTACGAGTTTTTCCTGTTAAACACAAAAACTTCGAAACCAGGAGCATGCATACATTAGATGACACATTTTCCGCAGCCCATGGAATTTTATAGAAACACTCCCTCTGTGCCTTTCCATTACAGAAGCTAATGCAAAAATATCTCTTCACTATTCCGCTAATAAATACAAACTCATTCTGTCACACACTACCTCGTCCTGCCATGGCTGGTTTTGCTGGGTTATCTCCTTGAAAGCACCAGCACTTCAGAGATCTCAAATTATTGAGCATCAGATCACACATGACACACCATTGACCCTTCTGCCTTAAATCTCTTGGAACTTCTAGCCCTCTGTATTTTTCCGGATTCTCTTATTTAATTTGTCTTGTTCACGGTATCTTCCCCGTCGTTCTTCTCTCTGGCGCTTTCTCGAAAGCTGCTCATCCTTGGCCTTCTCCACTTCACGCACCTTCCTCTTCTCCACTTCCTTGAGCTTTTGCTTCTTCAGCTGCAAAACACAAATGAAAAACAAAGACTTGAAGGCAAGCTCATTTGGAATGACCGACTCTAGGATGGAAACAAAATATAGAATAAACAAATAAGGATCCACTAGGAACATGTTTACTGACGCTAAGAGCTCAGAATGAAATCAAAGAGAAACCACTAAAAAACAGTTTGTACAGGTTAGTGAGGACAAACTTAGACATGTTTCAATTATGGAGATTCGAGTGAACTTGGCTAAAAAACAAGCCTAATTATGCTGCTGGAAAACTTCATCTGAGCCAATCATGCTATGCAAACAGGCTATTTTTGATAGGACATCAGCAAAACCAAAATGCACAAATAAGGAGAATCCACAGTTTCAAGCCCAGCAGCAATCTTACAATCAGCTGAAACAAGAGAAGTCTTTCATTTTTAATCTTCAACTAACCAATCAGCTGAAACAAGAGAAGTCTTTCATTTTTTATCTTCAACTAACCTCAAACAGCTAATGTAACAAATTTCCACAATTCGTATTGTGATGTAGTCCTCTTGCACCATAAAATAAAGAAATTATTCATGCCTCAATTATACCTGCACCACATATTTTCATTTCCTTCTTTGGAATGTATAATTTCTCAGCTTTCCTTTGAAAAATTGAAGCTATAAATTTCTCCTCACAGAAGGCTAGAGCTACTTATAACCTCAATGGTACTCTTCACTTGAGAGTTGAGACTTTTGTATACTATCACGAAAATGGCATTGCACTCTGGTACATAAATTCTTCAAACCAAAGTCGAGCGCTTTGGCCCAAAAGGCTTATTGACAGTCAGTGGTGGAGCCAGAAATTTCTTACAGTGGCGCAAGTATCAGACACAACCTTAATAATTTTTTTAGGGGCAGCTGCCTTCACTGTTGACTCCCTTTACTCTAGGCTTCCAAAGCCTAGAGTAAAAAGGCAAGAAGAATAGGAATGAAGAAATAATTACCATTTTAATTTTGCACGCCATCTTATTAGTTCATCTGTCAGCACATTTAAACTATCTGGTATATGTTGTAAGCTACCCCTAGAAGTGGGAAAGCCAACAAGATGCATATCTGTATTTCCATACAAAGCCCACCAAAAAGTTCAAGAGTAGATTACACTAAGCCCCCCTCAACTAACCCGTGTTTTTACTTAACCCCCTTATACTACAAAACCCGACATCGTGCACCCTCTAACTATCCAGAGTTGACACTTAACACCCTTCTGTTAGGTCTCCGTCCATATGGAGAACGGAAAAAGGCAGTTAGCTTAAACTAGGTGTTTGGATCGAGCACCTGAGCACGTTGGATGCCGTTGATTCCCGCGTCAGCCCACTCGGTTTTTTTTTTTAAAATTTTTGGACGGCTGATCCGGCCGTCGGTACATTTTCCCTACAGTACCATCAGTACCAACATCATTTTCGTTAATTTTTGGCTTTAGGACTCTCGTTGATTAGCCCTAAGATATTTGATTGTACGAGAGCCCTAAAGCCAAAAATTAACGAAAATGATATTGATACCGATGGTACCGTAGGGAAAATGCACCGACGGCCACCGGACGGCAGATCCGAGCCGTCCAAAAATTTAAAAAACAAAAACCGAGTGAGCCATCGCGGGAATCAACGGCATCCGATGTGCGTAGGTGATCCAAACACCTCATTTAAGCTGACTGCCTTTTTCCGTTTGCCATATGGACAGAGACCTAACAGAACGGTGTTAAGTGTCAACTCTGGATAGTTAGAGGGTGCACAATGTCGGGTTTTGTAGTCTAAGGGGGTTAAGTAAAAACGCGGGTTAGTTGAGGGGGGCTTAGTGTAATTTACTCAAAGTTCAAATATCTCAGGAAATATAACATTTCAACCATAAAGAACGTACCTTCTCATGTCTAATAAGCTGAAGTTGTTGAACAAGCGCATGAATTTGACTCTCATGAGGTTCCAGGATGACAGCCCTCCGACTTTCGAGGAGTGGACGCCTCCGACTGGGAATATCCTTGGGCTTTGAGGCAAATGGCAGAGCTGCCTGCAACAACTTAGGAATGACCAATGGGTTGAATTTCCGCATCTTCCTCTCAATTCGCTGTCAAAAGGGGGAAAAGACATGCAAAGAACAATTAAGAAGTTAAAAAGTGCAAAGGAACCACCAAAGAAAGAAAACCTAGGATACCGCAATTTAGGGCCAAGAAAATATTAATTACCTTCAGAGAGGGACCCAGGATTTTGACCTAGCGGTGGCATATATGTTCATTTAAAAGGTTGACGATTTTTTTTTTTTTTTCCTTTCTAAAATCTAGATGTGGAGAGCCTGTGTAGTTTAAATCAAATACCAGAACAGTAAATGAGTTCTAAAATTGTAGGGGTTCGTTGATTACCTTATAGATTGAATCCTTGCTGAGTGGTACTGGGATATTCTTTTCCCTCCTTAATTCGGCCACCGTTTTCATTCCTTGCCATGTCTTGTCACGGGGTTGTAATGCTGTAGTCAACGGATTGTAAAACTGAGGAACATCAACTTGAGTCCATGCACGCAAGAAAACAATGTCGCTCATCAGAATTCTGTCCTCAAAGGTGCACCTTGCAATTCCTTCTTTAGGATCTCCCCCTTTCTTTTTGGGTTGGTTACCAATCTCTTCTTTCGCAGCCTGTTCAGAATAATGTTAATGGACATTAATCATATCCTTCACAATTACTAAACCATCCACAAGTCCGTGAAAAAGAATCATTCACTTGGCCTGTCATGTCTAGTCTTTCATCTGCGTGATTAAACAAGGGAAATAGCCATTTCAGCAGACTGATGCTATTATATCAATGTTGAGGCTCTTGTTTTGTAAATTATTTTTGCTGGAAAAGGAATTTGAAAGAATTCTTTTCCCCTTTCGTTTTCCAATGTCTACATGTCACTTGAAGAATTGTTATCAAATCCAAATAAACTGCTTTCAGTGGGTCCCCGTTGACGTTCCCCACCTCAGGATTCATCCATCAAGTAACGTGGCTATTCTAGAGAAAGAAACTAGAGCGGAAATATTAGGTACTTTATTGCCATGTTTCTAGGATGATATTTGTAAAGTCCATATTTTGGCAAATCCCATGACAAAATCTTTTTTGATTTGTATCCCATTAATTGTGTTGTAACTTATTGTTCTAGAGCACCTGTTTTAGGAAAGATTTTCAATTATATTATGTAATTGATAAATAGAGGATGTCAAAGGAAGGTTGATTTGTAAGGAAATCAATTTGACAAGGAATCGGCATCTACATGTCACTTGAAGAATTGTTATCAGGGTTAATCCTTGAGCAATGGAATTTTTTGGCTCTATCTATTTATATATGGTTGGCTGGGATTTTGATGTGACCGAAGATTTGAGAGCTATTCATCTTTGTCTCCAATACCAAGTAATATCAAATGGTGATTGGTTCTTATCACTCGGAGTTACACATGATTCAATGATCATGAACCTTTCTACATAAACTCCAAGTGTTCTTTTTCAACCATTATATTGTTCCTACTACTTGAAACTTTCTTCCGGTGGATTCTGGAAGTATATTGGAGGACTTGTGGATTCAAGGCGTGCGGCAATCAACCACTTGGTGCGGTGTACGTGGATTCGACAAATCGATCTTTGGTCAGTTGGTGAGGATTCACAAATTGTTTAATTAAGATCGTTTGTAACTGCACAATGATTACTTTTAGTGGTTCGATTTCCTCCCGTGGTTTTTACCCTTTTTAAGGGGTTTTCCACGTATATTCTTGTGTTCACCCGTTATTGCTTTTCGTTCCTTTATTACGTTGCTTTTGAGTATTTGATAGCGAAAAAGGAATTTCAATATTAATCACCAAGGTGGCCCACATGTAACTACTGGTCTGGAATGGGGAATGTTGTTGCCAGCAGTGACAGAAGCAATTGATGAGGATGGCCATCAGAGGACTAGGTGCCAAGAGGCATTGAACAGTTGAGTGTTTACAAAAATTATCTTACGGACTTTTCAGAGAATCATATGTAAATATTGTCATGCAGCATGGATGCAAATGATTTCATTCTTAAGAATGTTTTACTTAAACTTTATTTACTTTGTACCAAACATAGTCTAATTTACAAAGCACAAAAATATGGCAGGCATACCTTCTTCACCTGCCCCCGAATTCCACTAACAGTTCGAACAGCTGCACCTTCAAATCTGGCTATTTCAAGATCTGACGTGAACATATCCTTGATAAGAGCTGTCTTCTTGAAGATCTTGCAGGGGTACCCAACTAACTTGATCTTTTTCACTATTCGAGTTGCATGGTTGCTCTCCAATACCGATGCAGTCGCTGTGATCCTAAATACTGCCTGCATAAGTGCACCACAGCCAGATCCTATAACCATTAGAAAACTACAGAGGAAGAAAAACGCAGCAGCTGCTAACTTTTTAAGATCTTATCCAAAGAATGATACACCAAAGTCAAGTTATGGTCTTCAAAATCTGAGAGGAAGAAGCAACTAAAGCAAGACAGTTATGAAGGGACAGATATACCATGGTTAAAACAAAATGAACGACATCAAGGAAACAATCAAAAAGATGGTTATAAAGGGCCAGAAAGCACTTGTAGAGATGCCCCAACATGATTAAATAAAAAAAACTTTATCAGACAAATTAGTTATATTGGTACTCGTAGCCAAAAGAGAAGGAAGCAGAAACGGTCTACAAGGCTAAAACCCTACCATGTGACTGATTTAAGCCCAAAGTCAAAAAGCAATACCCAGGGTTAAATTTGGGCTACACACCAAAGGAATCCGTCAAACTTAGCCTGGTTAATGGAGCTTGAAGGTTACAATGAAGATGGATATCCTGAAGCTTGATTACTTGCTTGTCTGAAGGGGTGAGTCATGCCAATGAAGAGTTTCCACATATTGCGAAGAGCTTTCTATTAGTGTTGCCGCAAGTCATGTAGTTTTCTCTCAGTTCAAGTTTTCCTTGATCAAAGTTACATTTGTTCTGGTGTATGAATGAATGGATTCACTTTCCTCTTGAAGTCAAGTAGTGCTTTGAACTTTCCTGGTTTGAATTTCACTTCTATATATACGGGTTCTTCTTTGGAGGCAACTTGGTGGGTGAGTTTCAAAGAGACTTGGAATAGCCAGGTTTTGGTGTAAACTATTGACATGCTTTTGCACATAATCAACTCTTGTGATGAATCTGGTGTGTAATCATCAAATAGTTGACAGGAAAAAAATCAAATCCCACAAACAAAAAACACAATTAGGAGTATATTGCATTTTACCAGGCAGACACTTTCTATTCAAAATTGGAAGAACTTGTCGACTCTTCTACAGTTAATCAAGCGGGAAAACAGGAAAAAAACAAAAAACAAAAGAAGACATCCAGATGGAATATCTAACCTGATTGTTTGATAGATTTTGAACAGCCACTACCCCAGTATGTGGAGGTGCAAGTGGACCCCAAAACATGGCAAGACAATGCATGTGCTCAGGAGTGTATTTGAGCATACGACTCCGTCCATTGCGGTCCTCAATGGCGTAAACAGGTGTAGTTTGGTATCGCCTCCATCCAATAGAAACAATTATTGGATCTCTAGTCTTTAGTACTTTCTTGTGCCATCTATGGCGCTTTAACCGCACCTAGAAGAAAAAAGATAAATCTCTTGTGAAAGGAAGTAGAATTGAAATATTAAAGAAGTAGAGTTGAATTTGGCACTAAAAGAAAGTAGAGTTGAGAGATATTGTCAAACAACAAAGTCGCTAGAACCGGTTTCATTATTGAGTCATTTGAGATTTCACTTATGTCTACGGAGCTTTGGCTAAAGCCAATTATGTAAAAGTAACTCCTCTCAATAGTTGCTCTCAAATTATCTGAAATCAGACAACTGGTTTACAAAGTTAGAAAGATCAAAAACCCTTGATGACCATAGCTGCAATTTTTCTGTTCTTGATACGCAATATGTCCAGGCATATATGATATCTCCCAATTGTGCCAGGTCCAATTTTAATTAGGCATTTAGGTATTTTCTTTGTGACATTGATGCAGCTTCAAAGTGAGGTGACAACGAAAATTGGATTCAGGACCAAACAAGTGAAAGTTAAAGGAGGGAAGCACATATTTCCCTTTCTTTCTGTTCCCATCCCTCAAAACCTGAGACAGAGTTAATGACACAAAAATAAACAATAAATAAATGCTTTTCTAACCTGCATGTATCCAACGTTCTCTTCACTAAGACCGATTCCTCCAACAAGAACAGGCTGGAAGGGATCAAAATATTCAACCATTTCAAAGGGAACATCATGAACCTCCAATCTTAGGTACGTTCCAGTTCTATAACCCTCTATTTCTATCCGAGTTGCCTCATCAAGGTCATTGAGTTCAGCTAGATTTGTTTGTTTCCGAAGCTCGATCTCCTCCTTCAGCTGCAAGAATCAATAAACAAAGCAAAGAAATTACAAGACTATCAAAAGTCTATAAATTGAATCAAAGAAATACTATTTTACTGAAAACTGCATCAATAAATTCTGGAAAAAACACAAAATAACGTTGCCTTGTCAAAAAATCCACCTTCATTAGCTTGACCTCGGTGCGATTTTGCACCATGTTTGGTATCAATATCCTCATCTGGTGATTCAGACCCTTTGTACGTATAAATGAATCAAGGTCACAAAATCAAGTGATTTCCAAATATGACAAGGGTGGCAAATATAATGAAAGCTATTTAAATATTGGCATGTCATGCATGATGATGCAAGATCATTCATACAACGAATCATTTCACTGGTGGTTCAGAACCAGCTATAAATAAGAAGAGAAACGACGAGGAACAGAAGGATATTGAGCATCAAATTTTGCACGCAAAGCAAGCTTCTTAAGCCTCCGCTCTTCAATTTTAGTGGCATCCTTCTCCTGGAGATCATCGCAAGCATTGTGGCTCTCATACTTCTGACCCGTTTCCAAATCTTCAAACTCTCCAAATTCAGTATCATCACCATCACAAATAGCTTCTGAGGCTTGACCACGTTCAGCAGCCTTTGACCAGTCTCCAGTGACAAAACGGTTACGAATGCTTTCAATTAATGCTTTATTTTTCCAGTTCTTAAGACTTGCATGATTAATGAACTTGGAACAGTCATCAATATTGACATTATCACCATCCACTCGTCCACTTGATTTCTGCAATAATTCATATTTAATTCACATAAAGAAAGAATTCATTTATCTATAAGGTTATACCAACATTATCTAATCCACTAAAAAAGCATCTCTTGCTCCAGAAAACAAAAAGGAAACAACTATACTAACTGCGTCTGAAACAACCTTAGTTCCCTCTCTTTTCGGCGTAAAGAATTCATCATCCTTGCCTTCATCCTCACTGCTAGCTTGAGCTTGGTCAGAAATATTGGCCATTTTTTCAGATTTTCCATATACAAGTTGCTCCAGATTAGCATTCTGTCTCAAAACGGTCCTCTCTGCCAAGGACTCTTTCCATTTTGAAGAATTTCCCATCTCATCTTGTGTCAGGGAAATTATTAAGTACAATTAATACATCAGAAGGAAGGCAATTTATTAGAAAACAAGTTCTGCCAGGGACAATTTAAGGATCACTGAAGGTGGATAAACTTTACAGTTATTTTAGATTCTTTGACAATCAATCCTGCTTGCTTTGACCTTACTTCTTTCTTTTTGACTAGCAAACAAAAAAATAAAATAAAAAATAGCATTCCTAGAACAATCACATATCTGCACGAAGTGAGAACTATTTCACCGAAGTAAATATCTAGGCAATTAAATACCATAAATTCAAGGTGCGAAACTGTACCATCTCTATAATAGTTCTCTCCATCCTCTGAAGAATCTGCATGAGAAGATCTGTCATCTGGATCATCATCTTCAGCACCATCACTGTCCCCCGAATCCTACAAGTGAATATTAATACCTACGAGTAAGATAATAGCATGCTTGATGTCACTAAGCATGCTTTTTTAACTTATAAACCAATAGAACAGTTTTCTTATCCTTTTTTGGGTAAGTTACACCTTACTCCAAATCATATGAATAAAGTGTCATAGGGAAATGCCCTTGTGAGTAGAAGCAACTTCCCTTGTCAAGGATAGAAATCAAGACAATCATCAAAACAACAGCAATTCAAGGGGACAGGCCCTTACGAGTACAAGCAACTTCCCTTATCATGGGTAGAAATCAAAACAAGACATCCAAAGCCCTACTAACAGTTAGTCAAGGGGATATACAAGGAACAAACCGAGACAACCAGCATAACAGACCAACCATCTTAACTCATACGATACCTACATTACAACAAAAGTTTTGGATGAAATACTCCAAAGTTGACATATTCCTATTGGTCTGGGAGCTAACTAACCCATGCCAAGAGCAGATAAAACTGAATTGCCCTAAAAATACAAGTCAAATGCCAAGATTTAGGACATCGTGGTAGTAAGCCCGACGAGGTATGTAGAACATGAGTTGTAGTTCTTGTTTCAAATCAAAACTGTACTTACATAAAGCATGAGCGTAAAACACACACAAAATGAATGATAGTTGATCATCCAAATTTACAATGTACTCTCAAACATGAACAACTCCTTGGGGCCCTGAACAACAATATTATAATGTGTATTGAGTTGAGGATCAGATAAGTTAGGCCAGTTTGATTAGGTAATTCTTCTGAAAACTATTTTCATTGTATGCTTTTCTATTTGTGGCTCGTCCTTTTCAGTCTTTCTAATGACTCTTTTTTTGTGTGCCTATTTTCCAGGAAGAATCTCCAACGCTTTTGCTTACTTGGAAAAGGAGAAAGAATTGGTTGAGTGTCTTGGGTGAGCATCGTTCAAATAGCTCTGGCATAAATATTACTTCACCTATAAAAATGGGTAGAATTCCTTGTGCCAAAGCTTGACAAAAGACCAGATAAAACAAAAATTAATCTTTTCCTTTTTTGATCTGCAAACCAGATCTGAGATGTTTTCTTATTCAGATGAGCAGCAAATCAGATCTGAAAGAAAGAAAAACCTTGGCACTTAGCCATACTGAAATTAAAAATACAAAATAAGTGGAAGCAATAGAAGGACCTCATATTCTGCATAAAGCATCCTACATTTCACGTAGTTGATATTTCAGCAAAAATCAAAAAGGTGTAAATAGGCATTCACATTCACCTAAAGCAAACTACACAGACAGAAAAGATATCAGATCTCCCCCCTTCCATTGGCAAACAAACAAAGATAAGTGCATATTACCATCAAATGATCTTGACCAAAGTCATCTCCAAGGAAAGCTTTTCTCCTCATTCTTCCATCATGAAAATCAATATGTTCCTTCAAGCCTTTTTCTGGAGGAAAATGCTCCTCCAGAACATTACTATTGTCTTCCTCAGAATCATTATCCATGGTTTTCATCTTCAGACCCCCTTGATAAGTTTCATCTTCATCTGAAATTTCTGAACCATCCAACTCCTCTGCATCACTTTCTTCATCAGAATCATCAGTCTCAGGTTCTCCGGACTGATAGTTCTCTGCAGGCTCTACATCTCTGATATGATCCATTGATTTGTGAGCATCCTCTTGGTCAGTTGGAGCTTCTGATAAGATATTAACTTTCTTGGTAAAAAGATTAACGAATCTATTTTCTAACTGCTGGTCGAGTGAATATTTCGTGTCCTGAAGTGATTTTACCAAAACCTCACCAACATCCCGTTCCTTTCCTGAAATCGAGGAACGTATGTACTTCATCAGGACAATATAAAGGTTGGTCTGTAAGGACGTAGTCATACGAGGAATGAAAATACGAAAAGAGAAGTGACCATGGGACCAGAAAGAAAATAACCACTTCCCACTAAGTAAGCATTAGAAAGACAACTTTTTATGCATGAGTATACCATAAAATAGAATACCAAGTTCAACTTGGAATTTAAGTGAGAAAACGATATATGTTCACAAGAATAGACCTTTGTGCATCACTACATTTTCGTCATCAGCTTTAGAGAACTGCACAAAGTGGTCATTTATGTTTATGTAGACAGCATCCTTGTCATAAAGGAGATCCCCAAGTCCAGACATAGGTGCATAAAAGAGCTTCTCCTAGTCCCGCAGTCCCTTCTTTTTGGCAGCTGAAGGTAAAGGACAGGGATCTGCCAAGCTAGTAATGCCAGCTAAATTGTAATCACCAACACCAGCAATGTGCACCTGATTACAAACTGGAGATTAGATCACACATGAAACACAGAGAGCAATAGAACACAGCAACACTTATTAGATTAACAGTGAACAACGGTTGACGGTTTCCCATATTAAAAAAATTACAGGAAATTTTCAAGATGATCCAGGCTAACTGTTAGTGCAACATTCAAAATAGAAAAACCACTAATAAAGACAATGAAATTAGATTAAGCAAAATAGAGCTTCAAAGCAACACAATTCAATCACCACCTAACTGCATGTGCAATGACCCAATACACCATATCCTCTCACAAAATTCAAATTGTTCCTAAAATCAACATTTTGTCCAGTCATCAACCGCACACCCTTAAGTTACCTTAGCAAAACCTATGAACCCAGCAAAGGACACATCTCTAAATCCATACACAAACACGAATAAAATCGGTTGGAATCAATCGAATACCTTTTCAGCCATCCCGAAGTAATTGGGACAAAAGACTTGTTCCAATGAGTTTGCTTTTTCTTGTTCTTTTTTTTTTTTTTACAGCAATATTGGTAGTTCAAACTTCAAACAAAATACTTTGTCAAAAACTTATGAGGCCGTAAGGTATCGCATGAGCTTACCATGCTTTCATACCCATTCTACATACCAAAATGGCCACATTCTGGGCAATAGAGTGAAGAAACATTAGAGACACCATAATCAATATCAATAGAATGGATCAGAATTTGGTTTATTCTGGAATCACGCATGGTGGCAACCCTTCCATTTGAAGATATATTTCCCCATTTTGCAATTTCTTAAGCAAATTGCTACAGAAAAAGTGGCTGAAGATTTATCAGAGCAGGTGACCCTCAGGAGTCAAAGTAAACAAATCAATACTGATATATATATATTTGAAACTTTTCCTTTGAAAAAAAAAAATTTCTGGGAACATTTAATTTAGTCCGGCCTATTTTCATCAGAATGCTATTATTCCTAGTGTTCTTTTATAGGGACTATCTCAAATTTGCTTGCTATTTCTGGTGAGATTTCTGATTTCCTCTCTTTGTTTTCTTGCTTACCAAAAAAATATCCCAGTTATATATATGGTGAGATGTAAGCCTAAGGACAAATGCATCCTACATCAACAATACTTCTCAACAGTCCTCATATTTTTCTCTTCCAGATTCAAAGGTATGCTTTGTTTGCTAGAATGATTCTCCCTCCGTCCGTCCCATTTTGTTTGCTCAATATTGTATTTTGAGATGTCCCAAATTGTTTGTCATGTTTGAAAATTCAAAGAAAAGAGTAAATTTTCACAAACTAACCCTCGCAAATGATTACACATAGTTTTAAAGGTGGAGAATCAGGGGTAATATCGGAAATCTCATAAAACTTTCTAAGGAGACGTGCATTAATCGAGTTCCCCTTAGAGAGCAAACAAAATGAGACATAGGGAGTACCTAGCTACTAGAACAATATCCTATTCTGGTTTGGCTTTCCGCTATTCCTAAGTAGTACCAGAGCGATTCGTTCAGCTCAATGGCACACCATAGAGCAAATAGCAGTAACCCTAACGGCGACGAGGTAGTAGGAATGTGTTGCAGTGCTCACTTGCGAATCTTGTTATTCGGCTTATATGTCTGGGGGCTCATTGGTTTAGTACCCAAGGTCGGGTCAATGCTTCTCAGCCCACAATACAACTTCTCCTACAATTCTTACCTCACCCCCAACAGATTGTCTAACCCTTGAATCCAACCCTTAGAAGGAGATGTACCCCAAAGATCTAAAAGACGCAAAAATTTCATTTAACGTTTAGAATTTCAGTAAGTTAGAACCATTAACTTAGTGAAAATGTTGGTCCACAATGAAACCTTAGACAGTTGCAAAGGAGAGTTGTTCCTGGTAGCAAGCAATTATCATCCTATGCAAGCAAGATTATGAATCATGGTGTCTTTTCTATGTGCAAACTGAATTGCATTCAAGAGTGTCCTACCACACACTATAGGGGTACACTATCAAGTTATAAGACGATACTCCATGTACACATTTTTGATATCCTAACAAAACCATTGCAAGCAATATGCCATCAAAAAAGGTAATCAACAAATTGAATCACGGAATAATAGACATAATCAACCTCAAATAGAGGTCCAAACTACGTTTCGGGTCATCAAAAATTAAAAACTAAAAAGGTTTAGCTAGACGTACCTTGGTTCCTTTCTTCAAATAACAGCCACGTAAATAACCATATAAAGTGACATTTCTATTGTACTTAATATTCATATGAACCCTTTCCGGAGGAGTGACATCTTCAAAACGATCTACCAACATGTAAGGATGGGTAACTCGCCAAGACAAAGGATGGAACTTCATAACAGAAATGAACCTTGCAAGATTGTGAACCTCTCGTTTAGGATACCTGTTCATTTAGAAGATTTATCATAATTTTCATGTTGATGATTGTTTCAACACAATGAACTTGCAGAAGAAGATAAGCCAGCCAGTTACTTACTTCCCAACACTCAAATATATACAATTAACAACACTCAAAGAGCAATATCGATATTAAAAGTATGAGAAGGACGAAATCATAAGTTGCTGAAAAGGACAGGATGAAATCATAAGTGAAGAGGACAATAAGGACAAATTTTTAATTCTCCCGGGATAACACCCCTGGGTCTTTTCTCCTTTTGTATTGACTGCCTTAGAGGTAGAGTGTGTGTGTGTGCCAGACGTGAGAGAGAGTGAGCCGGTTTGTGGCTCCCCCATCGGGGGGAGCAATGCTCCTCGGAGATGCTTGGATACTCCGTCAGAGAGCCACTGGAGTGAGGGAGAGAGAGAGAGGAGTGGGGAAGCTAGATTGTGGCTATTCTGGTGAGATTTGGCAAATCAAACCATGTTGTAGAACATCCATAAGATAACATATTAGGCAAATCAAACCATTTGGACCTTTTGAACTATTGCCCCGCCCCATGGCATGAGTGCATCTATTTTTACTGAAATTTATTGCCAATTTTATTGTTGGGCATTTGTATGCTTGAAAAGTACATATGTGATGTCCAAGTTTTGGCTACTATTAGCTAGTCCATAATATTCATACCTCATTGATTTTGACTTCTTGTGCCTACCCTTGGAGGTGTTGGGGTACAACCGTATGGGTGGGTACGACCACAGGGGATAAAACCCTGGGTCTTTTCTCCTTTTGTATTGACTGCCTTAGAGGCAGTGTGTGTGTGCGCCAGACGTGAGAGAGAGTAGAGAGTGATTTGCAGCTCCCCCATCGGGGGAGTGGTGCTCCTCGGAGATGCTCGGATACTCCGTCGGAGAGCCACCGGAGTGAGGGAGAGAGAGAGGAGTGGGGAAGCCGGATTGTGGCTACTCTGGTGAGATTTTTCAAACTTGTATATGTGATTTATTCATAGTGGAGTTTTTCTCGGATATCTCTCGTTTGTGCTTGGTTTATTTTCGTGCTTGTGCGTAGAGGTGTGGACCGGGGTCGGCCACAACCCCCCCCCCCCCCCCATCAATTGGTATCAGAGCACCAGGTTCGGGTTGCAGAGTACACTGGAGGAGCACGGATAGCACGTCGAAAGAAGCACGGAGCACTGCCTTTGCTAGGTTCATTTTTGAGCTGTCTGAAAACTCAATCAGACCAATAAGTCGTGCACCTCACTGAGACGAGTCTATAGGAGGTGATGAGGTTGAGCTTTGTCACCGAATGAAGGCTCCGGAGCCATTCATTCGCAACGGGCGGTGGCGGGCAGAGAGGCTATTTTGAAAAGCCCGAGGTCGTGGATGATCGAGAAGACGAGTTTTGAGCACTGGGTTGTGTTAACCTCGAGGAGATAATCACGAATTGGGGTAGCACGTCACCGGAGGAGCTCAGAGGTGGCGGCAATGGCTAGTCAAAAGTGGCGGAGGGGCAGTTCAAGAGTGGTTCGAGACGAGCCAGGAGTGGTCGAAAAATCACCGGGCGACGCTGGAGTGAGCTGCACGCGCGGTTGGAATTGCAGGCGAGTGAGATCCACTCGGGCGCGTATCGTACACGCAGGGAAAGGGGCAGGCACACTCCTAAGTTGGGCTGGCACACGCCAGCGTGTGGTAGGGGAGTGTGGTCAACGCCATGGAGGATAGTCAATTTTGACTTAGCGCCCAATCAACATGCTATATCATGGACATGTGGCAGTGCCACGTTAGCAAAGGGGTCCATTTGAGGTGCCACATCATCAGTCAATGGTCCATGTCAGCCGATCAACAATGACAGGGCAGCCTAGTCAGCGGTATAGTGGCTGGTCAACGGGTCAACGGTCAAACTACCTGGTCAAAGAAGAATATTCCATATTGGTTGTTCGCATTTTCGGAGCTGTTTGGACTCCGTTTTTCGCGTTTGAGTAGTCGATTTTGACTATCTCGAAGTTCCAGATGCAACCGCGCGCTTCGTTTTCAGTTTGGAGGCTCCGAGGTGTAGACACCCTGTAGACACCCCATTCTGGACTGTCCGGATTTAGTTCTCTTATTGTCTTTTGTTGCCCCGATGATGATCAAAAGGTTGAGAACATTTTAGGTCGATGAAAGGTCTTGAGCTTTGAGCGTTGGACTTTCCCCCCTTCAAACCTATTTTCAAACCCATTTCAAATCCCTTCAAACCCAGAGCCAGAAAAGCCCCACCAAAACCCTACTTGCTTACGCCACCTTTAACTGGGCATACGCCATCACACTGCCAAGTGTCAGTCATCGACCGTTGACTCAGTTTGACTGGCGTACGCATGGTATCTAGGTGGCGTACGCACGGTCAAGGCCGGTCAAATCACCGCTTTTCTGTCACGTGCTCGAGACTTTGTAACCGCCCCAGTACAGCGCAGAGCCTCCTGATGATTATATTCTGCTGGCCGGCTCCCCCTCTCTCCTACACCACCTCTCAACCCAAGTCCCATGCATTTCATGCATGGAGACTCTTCTCTTAACCGAACCAAAGCCCTAACCCAACTGATTAGCCCTCCTTTCAGTCCCTCTCTCCTCTATAAATGCCCCCATTTGCATTCATTTGCAAGGGGTTAGACACATTAAGAAAGCCCAAGTTCTTTTTCTCTTCTCTCTCTTGTTCTCTGTTCTCCATTGAAAGAGTAAGAGGTAGAGGAATACCACACACCCACATTCCTGTTCAGTCACCATTCAACCTCCATCTTCAACCTCCAAGCTCAAACCACCTTCCATCCCTTACACCATAGGTATACCACCTTTGCGTGGCTTTCTGTTTTCAACCCTTAAGGGGAACCAGAAAGGTCCTGGCTAGTAACTGATACTAGTCCTGGCCCTGGAATGTAAAATAAAACAATCGTGCAAAGCAAACCATGGCGCACGCCAGTGTATCCAAGCCGTACGCCAGCCATGGCGGTACATGCACCACTGGCGTGGGGATCAGGGTTTGTCTGTCTGTTGTATTTCATGTTAATCAACCTTTTAGCATAATAATAACCTGTTTATTGCTTTCTGTGTTTTAGAATTGCTTAACTGTAACTTTCAATAGTTGTCTCTTTCTTGCTTAAGAGGGTCTCTGGGTTACTTCTGGTCATGTTCCAGAGCCTAGATGATGTAAAGCCAAACACTGAACAGCAGGCAAACCTGGCACACGGCCCATCAATACTGGCATACGGCATGTTGGCTAGGGCTCAGTGCTTGGCCCTTACATCATAGTTCAATCCTGGCCTTTTATTGTTCCCCCACTCTTTTTATGGGGTTTCTTGTGTGCTTTCATGGCTCTTAGTCATTTCTTACATCTGTATCTGTAAATATGACTGTCTTATAAACTGCGTGGTTTGTCCTGGGTGTGCGCTGGTCCATTCCAGAGCCCAAAGGTTTGAAAGCAAGAACTGTGAATGAAAGAGGGTAATGTACGCCAGCTTTGAGGTGGCGTGCGCAGGGCATGGCGGCGTGCAGAGGTTTGGCCACTGCATGCCAGTGTGTTGCCTGTTCACACACCTGAAAAACAGCGTACACCATCTCATTGAAACTGTTCACAGTGCTTGTTCTCAATCTATGTTCTTATGTCAATCCAATTCAAGCAAATCATCATTCATAAACATCTTCTCACCTAAACTGCAAACTGTTACAGTTTTTTAATCCCCATTATCTGCTCCCCCGCCCTAACTGGCTAAAATAATGATCGAATGAGAGAGAAATGCAAAATGTTTTACAAAATGCCTGAGTAGAGACCGATCTCCGGATTGGGCAAGAGGGGTGCCGTAAAACCCTTCCCCTCTCGTAACCTAGCTCATGAACCTCAGATATCGAAGGTGACGAAGGACCAGTCCATGCCTTTTTCAAAATCAAACAAACGTAGCAAAGCGTTTTCGAGTTCGGTTCCTTGGGTATTCTTCCGCTAAAACCCGAGTGGCGACTCTGAATCGAAGCGTCTCGCCGCGCTTTCCACAGAGGGCGGCACCCAAAATGTTTTCAAATAACAAAATTCGGGATTTTGGGGCGCGTGCCCACAGTGGCGACTCTGCTGGGGACTCATTGCATTGGTTAGTATTTGGCAATTAATACATAATTGAACAATTTTTCAAAAAGCTTGTCAAAACAGTACGCTCCGCGCTGCTGAAGAACAAAATGGTAACATAACAGGATCTCAGCATCCGACCAATCCGAACTAGGGCTTTTACTATTGTTCACTAGTGTAATTTAATCCAAGTATTAATTAATAAAAGTGGGCCAAACTCAAAGAGCATTTTTAACAAACTTTGCATTTCTCTCTTCCTCGATCGTTCTTTGGCACTTCTCCATTTGCATCGATGTTGGCTAGCCCCGTTGAGGTGTTTTGGATAACTGGCACAGTTTACTGGAGCCCGGGGTCCTCGAACGCCCAACAACCTTGGACGATGATGGGTCGTAATACAGTTTGACCATTGCTCTGCTAAACGCGTTGCAGTGGGAGGTATACCGCGGCTCTACTCAGAGGAACCCCCTTAAACCAAAACCAGCCTCTCCATGCGTACAAAGCACTAGAACCTTTCAACCTAAGACAAGAACCTACAGGGTAGGATCTTCTTGCGTCTAACCCCCATAAACTGTATATGTGTTACTGCTTTCCCTATCGCATGTCTGTACATACATTCATACCGATCTGCGTAGGAGCATGCTAGGGCGGCTTTTAGGTTGTCTCTTGTCGAGTCTGTCCTATGTTCGCTATAGGATGCTCCTATGGACCGATGACGAGTCGTGCATCTCGATGTTGCACGTTATATACCTTTCAAAAATCCTTAATCAAAGACATTTTGGGAATCAAAACTGTCTAAGCCTTTGTCTAAAAATCCAAATCAAATTTCAAAACGAGAAGCATTGGAGAAAATGTCGTGATACTTACACCATCCAGGTTCAAAGTGCAAATCACTTACACCCTCAAGGCTCCGGCACAGTGCTGCTTACGCCACTTCGGTTATGGTATCACGCCATCAATACCCAGTCATTCTAAATTCAAACTTTGAGACTTAAAAAAAAAACGTAGCCAAAGGCTTATGCTGCTTTGACATCCCTTAGTGTTAGTCGATACAATCAAGGATACATAGTCGAAAAGAAATCTGAGGATTCTATAGCAGCATCCGAATGACGTAAGGAGGTCTCTTTCGCTCTAGAGTCTAGGAGGACACCGACGACGTCGACATGCTCATTTTCCATTCTTTCAAAAATTTTCACATAACTACTACAGGCTGTCACTGAGCTCTTATACTTTGCTGTCTAGCTGCATTATGGGAAGCTCCGAGTTCAAGAGCCAAACCTACTTGGGACTGTCTGCGGGGGTTGCTTGAAAATCTGCTTTGGGGTTTGCTTCTGGGTCAGTCACAACGGAAGCTCTGGCTTGCACTCAGTCAAGGGAAGACTCACCACCGACGACTCCGCACGAAACACCGCCGTCCAGTCCATCTCCGCCCCCAGCGCCGAAATTGGTTAAGACAGAAATCTGGGACATGGCCGAACTACCACCTCCGAACCTTGCTAATACCTTGGCAGACCTCCAGCACAATTTGGCCATCATGCAAGAGAGGGCCGATCAAGCTGATGCCTCCATGGCCAATCTGCGTGCTCTAATTGAGGAACGACTCCCCGCAAGAGGTGGAGGCAGGGAAAGGAATGACCGCCAAATTGAGGCTGAAGAGATTCCTCGAGATGAACTCCTCCCCTAAGTCCTGAAATGACTGCTCTAATCGCCAAGATGGCTAAACTCGAAGAAACGGTTTCCAAAGCTGAAAGGATAGGAGCCGGCGGTTTGGACATGGACCATCTTTGCCCATTTCCGAACGCAAGGCTGCCCGAAAGGTTCAAGATGCCAGACTTCGCAAAGTTTGATGGGACAGGGGATCCCAAGACCCACTTGTTGATTTACCATGGTGCTATGAAATTACATGGGATAGAGGAGGAAGCCATGGCTCAGCTTTTCCCACAGACTCTGGCAGGCCCAGCTTTTCAATGGTTCTTGTCTCTCGACATCGCCAAGCGCCGAACATGGGAGGACATTGGGGCAGCCTTCAATGCCCAGTACAGCTACAATGCTCAGCTCAAGATGACCACTCGGGAACTCGAATCAACTAAGATGAACGCCAAGGAATCTTTTGCGGACTTCATCAAAAGGTGGAGGGCTAAGGCAGCTCTCATGACCGATCGGCCCAGTGAGAAGGATCAGATCCGCATCATCTCCCGAAATCTACAGCCGGATTTTGCCAGAAATCTTGTACTTGTTCAGGGTGCTGATTTCGATACTTTCTTCGAATCTGACCTCGCTATTGAAGAAGCCCTCCAAACCGGAGTTCTGCAGCGGAGTGACACCTCTTCCTCTACTTCAAAGTTCAAGCCCCGTGCTTACACCGGCAACAGCACTGCTCTATTCGGTGGTAATAATTACGCCAACGCAGCATCCGCCAGCAACAGTGCTACCCAGGGTTCCAGCCATGTTGCCGACATTAACCAAGTTCAAACCCCTCAAAAGCCCTATAATCGTAACCAACCCCGGAACTTCGCCAAATTCGAGGCTCCGCTGTCTCAAGTGTTAGAAAAGTTGGTCAAATTCGGTCATCTCAGGCCATTGGATCCAACTCCCCTTCCTCAAAGCCCGTCTCCAAGCCATAATGCAAACGCCTTCTATGCCTATCACCAAATGCCCGGCCATTACACCGACTCTTGCTATCGTCTCCGCCATGCGATTCAAGATTTGGTGGACAATGGCACTCTTCCAACCCCTCCTAAGCCTAACGTCATTACCAATTCTATGCCCAACCACAATTCCAACCCCCAAAATAAACTAGATAAGCCTCACCTCCACCATATTCAACCCCACTGACCATATAACCCCAGAACATCACCCTAAACCTATTGTAGCCATCCTGGCAGAACTCAATGTCAACATGCTAGCAGTTGGCTGGGATATGGAGGACAAAGCAAGGGAGTGGGCAGAACTCGCCAATGACTGGAACGAGCGGTACTTCATGGGATTCCCTCAGGCTCCGATTGTCGATCAGGCTCAGTTGGACCAATGGGAGGAAGATTGGAACGCAACAAGGGCGGATCCGCTCGATGGCTTGTCCCTGTTTATGCTTTTCTATCAGCCTGAGCCTGCTGTGGCCGAAACCGAAGAAGAATATGTGTGGGATCCAGAGCCCGATGCTGCGCAGTTGGCCTGGAACCAGAACTTCAACATGGAGAAGGTAGACGATGATCCGGATTTGGGTGAGTAATATTTGGATTGCTACATCGAAGGAGAGGTCATCCCCGATACGCGCCGACAATTGGGGGAAGCATGGCCACTGTTGGACTCCATCTCGAATGCTGTACATGTGAGCGACCTGACTGTCAATATCGCGCCTATGGATAGGCCACGCCTGGTAGTGCCTCTTAGGGATGACTGTTCAATCATGGTTTTGAATGCACCGCCCGATGACCTGTGGGAGGTAGATGAGATCGTCGACCTTAATAAAAGTCCACTGCCGGCCGATTTCTGGGACGTCGATAAAGTGGTCAACATGCAAGTAGGCGATGAAGTATGGACTGTCAACTCTGCTCTGGTTGACGGAGGCTTCTGGGATGTGCCGTTTGTCACCAATCCGGGACTACCGTTTGAGGAAACTGCTGCGCAGGATCCAAGTTTCTGGGAAGGAACAGTAATGGAGGAATTGCCATGGGATGTGCTTCCGGAACAAGACTCGACAGCAACGGTTGCATCGACCGATAAGGGGAAACGCAAGCTGGAGGAGATACTTGAGGATTTCTGGGGCTCGCTTGATACATCTTCTTGGTGGGACGTTGCCAATGTCACAAGGAGTGGCCGTGTCTTTCAGCCACCTGTAGACACCCCAATCTGGGCTTCCAGATTAGTTTACTTACGGTTTTTGATTCCCCGATGATGAAATAGATCAAGAACACCCCGGGAATGATAGCGTGTTTGAGCTTTGAGTGTTTGCAAAACCCTTGAACCTAACCTAGCCTAAGCCGCTTCAAAAACCAAAAACCTAGCTGGTCCGCGCCAGGGCGCAACTATCCCGCGCCGGGGCGCACCATCTCGCGAGGGTTTCACTCCATCGCGCGACAGTGCGCCAGGGCGCACCATCGCGCGACAGACTCACTCCGTCGCGCGACGGTCCAACCTACAACCGACCTTTCCTGAGGAGGACAGTTGGCCACCGATGCAGCCTCAGCCAGGCCTCGTGGACTGGCTGAAGGCCTCTCTTTCCAACCAGAAACACCCCCTTTCCTTATAAATACCCCCTTTGGCCTTCCATTAAAAGGGTGAGCATTTTCCATTATTCTCTTTCAAAAGGGTAGAACACAATTCAAAGGTTATAAGCCCTAATCTCAAGAGCATAGCTTACTCTTTCTCCTCCATTATCAAACATCCAACCTCAAGAACATAGCTTGTTCTTCCACCTCAATCAACTTCAAACATCAAAAGCTCAAACACTCTTTCAAACCCGAAGCCAAAGGTATAGCTTACCTTTGTTCTGTTTCTGTTCTGATCTCTGAGGGGGGCTGGCAGGGCCAAGGCTGGTAATCAATACCAGTTCTGGTCCTAAAGCTGGCGAGGTTTCAAAAACCGTCATGGTAGGAACCAGCGCGCGATGGTGCCACTCTCTCGCGCGACACTTCGGTGCTGCACACGACGGACCGCGTGGGGATTGGTGTCCTACTGTTTTGCATTCATGTGTATATAGATCACTCTGCAAGCATGTTAAAAACCAGTTTATTGTTTTCCTTAGTATAAACTGTTAGCTTTATAGTTGATTTGTATTTCTGCTATTTTGGAGTACCTTTGGGATAATTCTGGATCTGTCCTAGAACCCAGAAAATGTGAACCAAGCACTGGTCTGTCCGCGCCAGGGCGCAACCATCCTGCGCCAGGGCGCACCATCGCGCGACAGACTCAGTCCATCGCGCGACAGTGCGCCAGGGCGCACCATCGCGCGCCAGGGCGCACCCTCGCGCGACAGAGTGACTCCATCGCGCGACAGTCTTCTCCGACCAGTGACTGGCCTTGCACGGGTAGCTCGGCCTTAGGCCATTATTTTGTCCCCACACTGTTTATGGGGTGTTTTATTAATTTGTAGAGCTTTTTCAGCCTTTAAACTGTATATTATCCTGCTATAAACTGCGTGGTTTGTCCTGGGTGTGCACTGGTCCTTCCAGAGCCCAGAAGGTTTGAGAATAAGAGCTGTGGGTTTGAGCTCACCGGCGTGCGCGTGTTTTGAAGTTGTGCGCGCAGGAGTGAACAGCATGCAGTGACTTGTTCAGTGCATACTGGTTTCTTCCTGCGCACATCACTCCAAAACAGAGGCCTCCCAGTTTGTTTAAACTCCCACAGCAGTCTGTTCTCATCCTATACTAACTGTTCATCCATGCTATCTATCACATCCTGCAAACATGTTACAGTTTTAATCCCCGATTAACTGTTCCCCCGCCCTAATTGGCTAAAGAATTGATTAATCAAACAGAATCGCAAACAAACAACATTTTCGCAAATGCCTAAGTAGAGACCGATCTCCGGATTGGGCGAGAGGGGTGCCATAAAACCCTTCCCCTCTCGTAACCTGGCTCCCGAACCCAGATATGGTTATGACGGACTGGTTCCTTAACTTTTTCAAATCAAACAGCGCGGCAAGTGCTTCGAAATACGGTTCCTTGGGTGTCGGACCTTCAAACCCAAGTGGCGACTCTGTATCTTCGCGAGCGCTTGTCGTCCAGCTTCAAAAAGCGCTCCCGCGAACCGGCAGCATCTCTCCTTTCTCAAAAGGGTAGGGGAACGGAATCCCTTCCCCGGAGGAAAGAAAGATTCGGGCAAATCGCATTGCCCACAGTGGCGACTCTGCTGGGGATCGAACCGATATTGGTCTATACTTAGATTTTAATACGCTTGGGAACAATCCCACAAAAGCCTGTCAAAACGGTGAGCTTCGCGCTGCCGAAGAAAGGATTGGTGATTTAACAGGACCTCGTGTCCGGCCATCCAATCTGGGGCTTTTCCGATTGTTCTCTCGCGTAGTTTCTCCTAAGTATTGATCAATAAAGAGAGCTAAATTTGAAAAGGCATTTGCGAATTTGCGATTCTGTTCCATTAATCAAACTTTTTAGCATTCTCATTTGCATCGATGTGGGATAAGCCTCGTTGGATCGTTTTGGCAATCCGGCACGGTTTACCGGAGCCCGGGGACCCCGAATGACCAACAACCTTCGACGATGATGAGTCATTCTACCGTTTGACTATTGCTCTGCGGTTACGCGGGCAGCGGGAGGTATATCTTGGCTCTAGTCCGAGGAACCTGTTACAAGCCAAAACCAGCCTTTGCATATACAAAGCACTAGAACTCTCCAAACTAGGACAGGTACCTACAGGGTAAGATTACTTGCATCTAACCCCCTTATACTGTCTACGTGTTACTGCTTTCCCTATCGCATGTACTGTACATACATTGTTTTGCATAGGAGCATGCTTAGAATGGTTCTTTCTTTCAAGTTTGTCTTGCGCAATCTAAGACGTTGTCGGACCCGATGAGGAGTCGTTCATTTTGTCGAATGTTCGTTATCAATCGCAAAGTCCTTAGTTCAATGAGACTTTTAGAAATCAAAATTTACTACATCCTGGGCTCATGCCCGGTTAAGAATTCAACCAAAAAAATGGAACAAACAAAAGTAGTGATGCCGTGTCACTGGTGCCACCTAGGTTGAAGTGCGAAGTCACTATACACCGCCGTGTTCAAGGTTAAGGTGCCATATCATCACCACCAAGTTGTTCCAAATTCAAGTTGAATTTTCAAATGGGACTAGTCGAAGATTTAGTCTATTTTGACATCTTTTAGGATCTGACGATCTTCTCAGGGACACATGGCCGAAAAGAATTCTGAGGATTCTGGCAACGTCTGAAATTCGTGAGGCAAACTCGTCTCTATTTTTGTACATACATACCATTTTGCATAGAGCATGTTCAGGGCGGCTTCTAGGTTGTCTCTCTTTTGAGTCTGTCTCATGCCTATTAGGACGCTGCTAGGCCCGATGAAGAGTCGTCCATCTCGATGGTGCACGTTGCTAAATTTTCAAAGTCCTTAGATCAGCGAGACTTTGGGAAATCAAACCTTTTTAAGTCCTTGGCTCATGCCAGATTGAAATTTCAACCGAAAATAAGGAACCATAAAGTATGGATGCCATGACACTGGCATTACCCAGGTTGAAGTGCGAAGTCACTATACACCGCGGCGTTCAAAGTTAAGGTGCCATGTCATCTATACCGAGTTGTTCCAAGTTCAAAGTTGAAACTTCGAAAATCAAATAGACAAAGGCTTAGTCTGTTTGACATCTCTTAGTGTTAGTTGATCTATTCAAAGGATACACCCTAGAAAAGATTTCCGAGGATTTTGGCAGCGTCCAAACATCATGAGACAAACTTGTCTGTAGTTGTAGAGTCTAGGAGGACACCGACGATGATGTGTACATTGCATTGTTCTTGTACATAGCATTCTAATTGCTGCAGGAACGTCACTGAGCTTTCAATTACTTTACTGTCTAGTTTGGAACCATTGCACCGAACAAGAGAGTACCGAAAGGTAGAGCCAAACCTACTTGGGAACGTCTTCAGCATCCGGCTCAAAGGCTTGTCAGGCTAGATTCCCTGTCAGTTACAACGGAGGCTTCTCCAGGTTCACTGTTGGCTGCCCTAAAGTCAGGTTCGCCATCGATATTGCAAAAAGCCACGCCGCCGGCTTCCCCATCGTCAGCTTCTTCATCAAGCTCTATTGAAAAACCAGTAATGGCAGATCAGTCGCAACCGCTCACTCTGGAAACTATGCTCACGAACCTCCAGAACAGTATCAGTGCTATGCAACAGAGGGCCACTCAGACTGATGCCTCCATCGCTCGCTTGAATGACCTTATCAACACTCGTCTTCCACCAGCAGCTGAAGAGGAGGACGAGGACGATGAGGATGTTCATGCAGAACCTGTCTTTGTCGAGGATCCAAACCATGCAGGGCGACTCATTGTTCAGCCCACCCCTAGAAAGGCTCATGTGCCTGCACCGAATCCAAACTCCACTGTTGTTAGGCCTGTTCAAAACCATGACATAGCTGCTCTTATGGCCAAGATGGCTAAGCTAGAAGAAGCTGTTTCAAAATCCGAGAAGATCAGTGCAGGGGGAATTGACCTGGATCGTCTCTGTTTGTACCCTAATGCTAGGCTTCCTGACAAATTCAAGATGCCTAACTTGGTTAAGTTCGACGGGAGCAGTGATCCCAAGACTCATCTTTTTGGCTACCATGCTGCAATGAAGTTGTTGGGTGTAGAAAGTGAGGCCATGTCTCAGCTTTTTCCTCAGACTCTCTCTGGGCCTGCCTTCCATTGGTTCATGTCGCTCGACATCTCCAAAAGAAGAACTTGGGAGGATATTGGGGCTGCCTTTATTGCACAGTACAACTACAACTCTCTGCTCAAGATGACTACTCGTGAATTGGAATCCACCAAAATGGAAGCAAAGGAGTCCTTTACAGATTTTGTTAAGAGGTGGAGAGCCAAAGCCGCTCTAATGACTGAGCGCCCGAGCGAGAGGGATCAACTCCGCATCATCTCCCGCAATCTCCAGCCAGATTATTCCAGGCACCTGGTTCTTGTTCAAGCATCTGCTAGCTTTGAAACCTTCTTCAACTCCGGCTTGGCCATTGAGGATGCACTGCAGAGTGGAATTCTGCCTAGGGGAGAGTCCTCCTCACAGAAAGTGAAGCCGCGGCCCTATTCTGGAAATAGTAGCGCGCTGTTTGGTAACAACAACTACTCCAATACAGCTACAAGTGGGAGCGATGCTCCAGCTTTGGACTCTAATGGCACTGCCAATGTCAATCAGGTTCAAAACGCCCAAAGCTACCGGGCCCGAACCCAACCTCGAAGTTTCTCTGTCTTTGAGGCACCTCTGTCCGCAGTGATGGAAAAACTCGTCGAGTCTGGGCATCTCAAACCCTTGACCCCAACTTCTCCACCAAAAGTCCTACCTCCTGGTTACAAACCTCACCTCTTCTGTGCCTTCCACCAAATGCCTGGCCATCCCACTGACGCATGCTATCGTCTTCGACATGAGATTCAAGATCTCATTGATAATGGCACGGTTCATGTTCCACCAAAGCCTAACGTCATTTCCAACTCCTTGCCTCAACACAACTCTGACCCTCTGGTTGGTCAGATATCTATCACCTCCACTCAAATCAACCCCAGCTCTACCATATTCAACCCTAGCCACTATATCATCCCAGAAAGCCAACCCAAACCCATCGTATCCATCCCGTTTGAACCGGAGGTTAACATGATGGCTGTAGGTTGGGCAATTGAGGTCTTCATTGCCAACACCTGGATTGACAGTGATGAGGGGCTTGCAAAGGAAAGGACTGGCCTGCTGAGGTCCATTGTTCAAAGGAGCATCGAGTAGGTTTGGTCAAAGAAGCTGAGGAAGCCGAAGTGCTGTTGCTTGGGCCTGACACCCGCTGGATCCTACCTCTTTTTGTGAAAGCTATGGGTAGCTTTTTAAATATTGCATTTTCAAACCGCGTCTAGTTTGCATTGGCGTTTTGTCTGAGTCTGACACAGAGTCGTTTGCATTTGTCTAAGTCTAGCTCTGAATCGGAGGTTGTGCCTCTTGGCCCTCCACGTCGTAGCTTTTGTTTCAAGTTTTAAGTCTGTTGTACTTGGCAACCCCGAGGGGCTTTCTTTATGATACGCATTATCTTGCTTCTAAGTACTTCGCTGGTTTTTGAATAAATTGTGTCGTCCCTGACGACGAAGGGATAGATTTCGATGGGATCATCCCCAAGGAAATGTGTTCCCTCGCCGAAAGGGAAGACAAAAGGCATGCTCAGCCTATTAATTGAAATAGTAGTTTTCAAATAAACTTGAAAGACAAGGACAACCTCCCAATGGTTCAAATTTGGTTCAAAGCTGTTCCCAAAGGAGCATTGTGTCCAGTCAGACATGCTCGTAGAGTCCATCAAACGTCTTGGCATGGTCTCACAAAGACACGCCCGGCGTTGATCCCGAGATAAAGGAATATCAAATCCCTCTGCTACCGGATGCGAAGCCAAAGCAGAAGCTCAGAAGGTCCAACGCCTCATACCATCCTCAAATTTGCAGGAACAGTGTTCCGCCAAGCACAAGTTCGAAAGTTCAAAATGGGCCTGGAGCAAGGCATGTCAATTGAAGCACTTTGTTCCTTGCATCCATTTCATCTGGGGCTGCGGCCATTTCATTGACCTCAACGGCAACAAATTCAAATACCTTGGTCAACATGGATCAATTCAAAAGCCTTTTCCCTGAGAGAAGCTCGTTGGATTGAAAACCCCAAGGGTGGGCAGTTCCAAGCAAAAGTTAGAGCAGCCTGCTAGACCGAAACCTATAAAGGCGGTTTAGGCAAAAGTAAGGGCGATATTTGAAAGCTCGCTAGACCGAAAACCTGAATGGGCGGTTCTAGGCAAAAGTTAGAGCATAAAAGGTGAGGTAAATACTCGAGTGAACCTTGGCCTGAACTACGTTTTGACCTGATTCCCTAGCTTGGGATACGTAGGCAGTCTCTCTTTGAGACTCGGTCTCAATCTATCAATTGGATCCATGGTTGACGTTTGGTACACATCAAAGGTCGAAGAGGATCGAAGATCAAGCTACATGGGAGGCGTCTGAAAGGGGGGAAACCTTTTATCTTTCAGTTTTATTGCAAACTACTAATTCAATTTCAAAACTGAGCATAAAGCCTTAAAAGATTTTAAGCATCAAAAACAGAACGAAATGCTGGCGAGGCCTAATGGCTCACAGTTTATTCTAAATTCAGCGAAGTCTGGTGTGAGTAGTTGCAGTAGCTTTGCAGTCATGTGCGCTAGTTTGAGGTTCACGTGCACTTATTCGTAGTTATGTGTGTTGGTCTCAACCCTGCGCGCACTTTTTCAATTCGTATAGCAATCGATAGCAGTTGCCTTTGAGTCCTATTCAAAGGGGCTTTTGCCAAGTTTGGTCATACCGTGTAGACTTAATGTGATTGCACGGGGGTGTCGGTTTCAGTCCGGGCCTATACGAGTCATCGTTTGAGTCTTATGTCCATTTTTGTGACATTTTTCCAGTTTCTCTATCCATTTGTCTCATCGGGATGTTTTTCCCGATTTTGTCTGTTGTGCAGGTCTTTGTACCTTTTGCACTTTTTCGCAAGTGTCAGTTTCACCTGCCTAAGGGATATTGTGAGTTTTGGTATGTTAATGCCCAAAATTTCATTGTATTCCATGTGTCTAAGGGTTCGCATTGTTCCCTCGGGCTCTTTCCCCCTTTTTCGTTCGAGCTAGGCATGTCTGTACATATATGTGTGTCTGTGTGTTGACTCAGTTCACTTGTCAATGCAAATTAGATATTAGCGCATGGTTTATATGTCAATAAACTGGAAAAATGCAATTTTTATATTGCTATCCTATCTTTTGTAATCCACAAGCTGTGGACTCTCTTGCGACGGCAAGGGCACGTCAGCCCAAGGCCAAGCAAAGTATATCTCTGGGGCTTATCCACCCGAGCATCAAAGAAGGGGCATGCAGGCCCAATGCCACACCGCTCCTACATCTCAATTGGGCACGCCGGCCCGCTCAAGAGTCTCTCTATCTGGATGCGCATCTCAGGAGTAAAAGACAGTAAGGTACTGGGGCTTAGTGGTAGTCCTTAGGCATTGTTGTCCTCCTAGGAGCCGCCCTTAGCTCGCATCTGCTTTTTCAATTTGTGCATTTTGTTAGTATACATCTTTGCATATTGTATATATCAACTGTCGAAAGCAGGAAGGTGGCCAGAATGGTTGCCATCAAGACTTTGTTTACCAAAGGATGCGATGCAATCTCCTGCGATTTTGTTATTGTTGGTCAGCGGATGCGAAGAAATCTCCCTGAGTCCACGATTTGTTCGCCAACGGATGCGATCGAAAATCTCTTGCGGCATTGTTCAAATGGCAGGATGCAATAAGATCTTCTGTGGAACCGATTCAACGACAGCCGGTTCTGTCTATTTTTCAACGGCTCGATCATTCTGCACACTGATCTGCCCGTCTCAATCAACGACAGCCGGTCCTGTCCAATTCAACGGCTCGATCATTCTGCACACTGATCCGCCCATCTCAAGTCAATGACAGCCGGTCCTGTCCAAATTTCAACAGCACGATCATCTTGAAGCACGATCTGCCCGATCCAAATCGACGACAGTCGATCTAGTCCAAAATTCAACGGCTCGATCATTTATACTGATGATCCTCCCATCCAGACTTCAACGGCCCGATCATTTATACTGATGATCCTCTCAGCTTGTCAACTTTCTCAACAGTTTGATCATTCAGCACACTGATCTTCCTGTCTCTAGTTCAACGACGGTCAGCCATATCGTCCTTCTCAATTCAACGATGGTCAGCCATATCATCAACGACGGTTAGCCATATCGTCCTATCGTACTCAATCATCCCGATGGTCAACCATATCATCAACGACAGCCGGTCCTGTCCAAATCTCAACGGCTCGATCATTCTGCACACTGATCTGCCCATCTCAAAATTCAACCAACCACGTCGCCTGTCTCTGCCCATTCAGCGACGACAATCAACCACATCGCCTGTCTCTGTCCATTCAGCGATGACAACCAGCCATATCGTCTGTGTTCGCCCCGATCAACAACGATCAGGATATCGTACGATGGTCCACCATCTGCAACTAGTTGTTCCCCAGGAGAGTCCGCCTCGGCCTGCCCCAAACGACTACCTCTACATCAGTCTAGCTTCACACGCATCTTCCAGCAGCCTTATTGCTCTGTCTCGGATGGTCTTTGATAAGGAGATTGGCTCTGATTCCCAACAGATGGAATTCAACCTACCTGACACGACCTACCCGTGTTTGTTGGAATACTTTGTGCCGAGGATAGCTTGATCCCCAGCAACGACGGCCTGTCCCGTCCAAAATCTGCAACGACAGCCTGTCCTGTCCAACTTCGATCAACAAGCGGCGATTCGCTCGTCCACTTCTACTTCCATCCCCGGCAATGGACCTGCTTGTCCATTCCACCAATCAGGTTCCTTAAGTTTACTTGTCTACTTTGCTAGTATGCTTTGCTCTGGATTGCCTTGAGGGGTGTCTAGAATTCTTTGACGTTACTTGTACCAAGTTGATGGTGCTTCAAGTGCCGTCAAAGAGGGGCTACTGTAGACACCCCAATCTGGGCTTCCAGATTAGTTTACTTACGGTTTTTGATTCCCCGATGATGAAATAGATCAAGAACACCCCGGGAATGATAGCGTGTTTGAGCTTTGAGTGTTTGCAAAACCCTTGAACCTAACCTAGCCTAAGCCGCTTCAAAAACCAAAAACCTAGCTGGTCCGCGCCAGGGCGCAACTATCCCGCGCCGGGGCGCACCATCGCGCGAGGGTTTCACTCCATCGCGCGACAGTGCGCTAGGGCGTACCATCGCGCAACAGACTCACTCCGTCGCGCGACGGTCCAACCTACAACCGACCTTTCCTGAGGAGGACAGTTGGCCACCGATGCAGCCTCAGCCAGGCCTCGTGGACTGGCTGAAGGCCTCTCTTTCCAACCAGAAACACCCCCTTTCCTTATAAATACCCCCTTTGGCCTCCCATTAAAAGGGTGAGCATTTTCCATTGTTCTCTTTCAAAAGGGTAGAACACAATTCAAGGGTGAACACAATTCAAAGGTTATAAGCCCTAATCTCAAGAGCATAGCTTACTCTTTCTCCTCCATTATCAAACATCCAACCTCAAGAACATAGCTTGTTCTTCCACCTCAATCAACTTCAAACATCAAAAGCTCAAACACTCTTTCAAACCCGAAGCCAAAGGTATAGCTTACCTTTGTTCTGTTTCTGTTCTGATCTCTGAGGGGGGCTGGCAGGGCCAAGGCTGGTAATCAATACCAGTTCTGGTCCTAAAGCTGGCGAGGTTTCAAAAACCGTCATGGTAGGAACCAGCGCGCGATGGTGCCACTCTCTCGCGCGACACTTCGGTGCTGCACGCGACGGACCGCGTGGGGATTGGTGTCCTACTGTTTTGCATTCATGTGTATATAGATCACTCTGCAAGCATGTTAAAAACCAGTTTATTGTTTTCCTTAGTATAAACTGTTAGCTTTATAGTTGATTTGTATTTCTGCTATTTTGGAGTACCTTTGGGATAATTCTGGATCTGTCCTAGAACCCAGAAAATGTGAACCAAGCACTGGTCTGTCCGCGCCAGGGCGCAACCATCCTGCGCCAGGGCGCACCATCGCGCGACAGACTCAGTCCATCGCGCGACAGTGCGCCAGGGCGCACCATCGCGCGCCAGGGCGCACCCTCGCGCGACAGAGTGACTCCATCGCGCGACAGTCTTCTCCGACCAGTGACTGGCCTTGCACGGGTAGCTCGGCCTTAGGCCATTATTTTGTCCCCACACTGTTTATGGGGTGTTTTATTAATTTGTAGAGCTTTTTCAGCCTTTAAACTGTATATTATCCTGCTATAAACTGCGTGGTTTGTCCTGGGTGTGCACTGGTCCTTCCAGAGCCCAGAAGGTTTGAGAATAAGAGCTGTGGGTTTGAGCTCACCGGCGTGCGCGTGTTTTGAAGTTGTGCGCGCAGGAGTGAACAACATGCAGTGACTTGTTCAGTGCATACTGGTTTCTTCCTGCGCACATCACTCCAAAACAGAGGCCTCCCAGTTTGTTTAAACTCCCACAGCAGTCTGTTCTCATCCTATACTAACTGTTCATCCATGCTATCTATCACATCCTGCAAACATGTTACAGTTTTAATCCCCGATTAACTGTTCTCCCGCCCTAATTGGCTAAAGAATTGATTAATCAAACAGAATCGCAAACAAACAACATTTTCGCAAATGCCTAAGTAGAGACCGATCTCCGGATTGGGCGAGAGGGGTGCCATAAAACCCTTCCCCTCTCGTAACCTGGCTCCCGAACCCAGATATGGTTATGACGGACTGGTTCCTTAACTTTTTCAAATCAAACAGCGCGGCAAGTGCTTCGAAATACGGTTCCTTGGGTGTCGGACCTTCAAACCCAAGTGGCGACTCTGTATCTTCGCGAGCGCTTGTCGTCCAGCTTCAAAAAGCGCTCCCGCGAACCGGCAGCATCTCTCCTTTCTCAAAAGGGTAGGGGAACGGAATCCCTTCCCCGGAGGAAAGAAAGATTCGGGCAAATCGCATTGCCCACACCACCAAACCTGTCAGCTGGAAGCTCGTCCATTCCTGTAACTCAAACACCCACCTCTCCACCAGCTCAATAGAACTCGCCGCTTGTTTTGGGTGGGGCGCCAGAAGACGATTTCCTTCAGAAACAATTAGACAAGATTCCGGCTGCCGTCTCTGTGTGGGGTCTGATATCATCATCAAAGGAGCATCGTGATAGACTGTCCGCGGCTTTAGCCCGTTTTGAGGTGCCAACAGACATTACTCCCGAGGCAATGATCGCTTTAGTCTTGCCTCTACTCTCCAAGCATTCTGTCACTTTCACTGAGAGGGATCTCCCTGTCGATGGAGCTGCTCACAACCGCTCGCTGCACATCACTATCAAGTGTAGGGGTCATTGGGTGCCGACCGTATTGATCGACAACGGCTCCGCCATTAATGTCTGCCCGATGAGGGTTGCTTACCACTTAGGGCTTACAAAGAATGACCTTACACCCTCTAATCTGGCCGTCAAAGCTTATGACAACACGCGCCGTGTGGTGGAAGGGACCCTGATGCTTAAGCTTGATGCCGAGGGTTTTGAAATGGATGTAGAGTTCCATGTGGTTGACATCCCTACTACTTTCAACCTGCTGCTGGGCAGGCCATGGCTGCACAGGCCAGACATCATGGTCGTACCTTCAACTCTGCATCAGAAAGTCATGCTGGGGCTGCCTACCGGAACTTTGACTATCTGCAGAGACTCTGGGATCCGCCCGCTCAAGGATGATAGGACACCAGTTTTGGGGATCATGCACGGAGAAGAGCATTCAGACTTTGGAGGGTTCGCTTTCGATACATCCGGCTCAGTCCTGGCCATTGTCATGGATGATGACTTTCTCATTAGCTCAGCTGCTCTCGAAATCATGCGGAAGATGTCATTCATGCCTGGCCTAGGACTCGGGATCAACCAGCAGGGGATCGCTGAGTTCCCCGCCTTTCCTTTCATCGAAGGCCGCTTTGGTTTGGGATACACTCCCCCAACCAAGGGTGCCAAAAAGAGGAAAGACGTGGGAAAACCTCGAACCCTCTATGGTAATCCTGACAGTTACTTCGTTCGTGAAGGAGGTGGCACTGCTTACCAGGACAAATTGAGCCGTTTTGGGATCCTAAGACTCGTACTTGGCTTCCGGGTTTCGAGATCTTCGCTGAGGACACTTGGGCCGATGATGAGGACGAAATAGCTAAGGAGCAGCTGGCTCAGGAGAACTTCAAGAAACAGCTGGCTGAGATCAAGAGGAAGGCTGATTGGGTAAGGACCTTTGATCAGGGGAGCTTGGAGATGCTGTTCACCCAAGTAGGTTTGGTTGGCAAGGAAGAAGCGGCTGAGTTGCTGATGCTTGGGCCCGACTCTCAGGACACTCTCGAAGATCCAACCTCTCTCATCGTGAAAGCGACCGGTAGTATTAATAACTGCATTTTACTCCGCGTTTAACATGCATCGATGATACCTCTGAATCTGACACAGAGTCTGTCAAGTCTAGGTCTAGCTCAGAGTCAGAGTTTGTGCCTCTCGGCCCTCCACGTCATAACTTTTACTTCGAGTTTGAGTCTACTGTACTTGGCAGCCCTTCCGGGCTTTATGAAATGAATGATCCTGCTTCTGACTACTTTGCTGACTTTTACATAAACTGTGTCGACCCCGACGATGAAGGAATCGACTTCGACGGGAACATCCCGGCAGAGTTGTGTTCTCTCATCGAAAGGGAAGACGAAAGGCATGCTCAGCCTCTAAAAGAAGAAGTAATTTCAATAAATCTGAAAGATGAGGGTGACCCCCGTATGATGCAAATCGGTTCGAACCTATCCCCGGAAAACCACGCTGGTACAATCGAGGTGCTCAAGGAATACGTCAAGGTTTTTGCTTGGTCTCATGCCGACATGCCCGGTATCGATCCCGAAATAGTGCAGCACCGAATTCCGTTAATGCCAGGGGTAGTGCCCGTCAAGCAGAAGCTCCGCAGAATGAGGCCGGACTAGGTTCAGAAGATCAAGGAGGAGGTCACCAAGCAGATTGATGCAGGATTTCTAAGGGTTGTTGAATATCTCAAATGGTCGCTAACATCGTGCCCGTCCCTAAGCAAGATGGGAGGATCCGAGTCTGTGTCGACTTCCGAGATTTGAACAAGGCAAGCCCCAAAGATAGTTTTCCCTTGCCTCACATCGATGTGCTTGTGGACAACACGGCGGGGCATGCCTTGCTCTCTTTTGTCGACGGATTTGCGGGATACAATCAGATTTTCATGGCCCCGGAGGACCAAGAGAAGACAACATTCGTCACCGAATGGGGAACATACTGCTACGTAAAGATGCCGTTTGGGTTAAAGAATGCGGGGTGCACCTTTCAAAGAGCTCAAACAACCCTATTCTATGACTTCATTCACAAGACAGTCGAAGTATATGTGGACGACATGATCGTAAAGGCGAAAGAGGAAAAGGACTATCTCCCTTCGCTCAGGCAATTCCTTGAAAGACTTCGCAAGTACAATGTGCGTCTCAACCCGCAGAAGTGCACGTTCGGGGTTACAGCAGGCAAGATGCTGGGGTTTCTGATCACCAAGAGAGGAATCGAGGTCGACCCGTCCAAAATCAAAGCGATTCTCGAAATGGAGCCCCCGCGATCTGAGAAAGGAGTGCGAAGCTTTCTAGGGAACGTCCAGTTCATCAGCCGGTTCATCGCTAAATTGACTCCGACTTGCGAGCCATTGTTTCGTCTGCTCAAGAAGAATGTCCCGTTCGAATGGACAGACAAATGCCAGGCTGCTTTTGAATCCATTCAGAGGTACTTGCAGAACCCTCCGGTGCTGATGCCGCCTACGCCCGGTCAACCTTTGATCATGTATTTGTCTGTAACACCGACGTCGATGGGTTGTCTGCTAGCACAAGAAGGGGAAAACAGAGTCGAGAAAGCCATCTACTATTTGAGCAAGAAAATGGTGGGCAGTGAGGAGCGCTATACCCCTTTGGAAAAGACATGCTGGGCATTAGTTTGGGCTACCAAAAAGCTTAGACACTACATGCTAGCCTATTCGGTGAAGCTGATTTCTCGGATGGACCCCATCAAGTATCTATTCAAGAAGCCAGCGCTCACCCATAAGCTAGCACGTTGGTTGCTTCTGCTGGCTGAGTTCGATCTCCAGCATGTCATAAGGAAGTCAGTAAAGGGGCGTGCCATGGCAGAATTCTTGGCGGATCACCCAGTTGAGGGGCCAGAGGATGTGGATTTTAACTTTCCAGACGAGGATGTGCTGACCATAACTGAGGAAGTATGGACGCTGTATTTCGATGGGGCTGCTAACCAGAAAGGGTTCGGAATTGAGGTGTTGCTGATTACGCCTGCCGGTGCTCATATTCCGCTCGCTTTTAAGCTAAATTTCGAAGTTATCAACAATCAAGCTGAATATGAGGCCTGTATCGTTGGAATGGAGGCAGCAATTGCATTGGGGGTCGAGAAGCTCGAAGTGATTGGGGATTCAAATTTGGTAGTCTCTCAGGCCAATGGGGACTGGAAGGTTCGTGAGGAAAAGCTGAAGCCTTATCACCAAGATTTGGAAGAACTGATTCCTCACTTCAATAGGGTAACCTTTACCCATGTTCCACGCTTGAAGAATCAGTTCGCCGATGCTTTGGCTACCTTGGCTTCCATGATCGAACTTCCAGTAGGAGTTAACCTGCGACCAATCGTGATCGAACAAAGGGACCTACCCGCCTATGAGTATGTCAACGCCATTGATGATGTCGATGATGGCCTGCCCTGGTACCATGATATTTGGAATTTTGTGGAGCGAGGAGAGTTCCCAGCTGAGGCCACTAAGAAGGATCGAATCGCCCTGCAACGACTGGCTACTCAGTACATCATCTGTGGGAGGAAGTTGTATCGAAGGTCTCACTGTGGGATGCACAAATTGTGCGTGAATGGCGCAGAAGCAACAAGGATAATGGAGGAGATTCACGAAGGAGTCTGTGGTCCTCACATGAGCGGTGTCATGCTCGCAAGAAAAATCCTCAGGCAGGGTTACTACTGGTCTACGATAGAGTCACAGTGTATTGACTATGTGCGGCGCTGCTACAAGTGTCAGATCCACGCTAACCTGCAACATGTTCCTCCAACTGAGCTGTCTGGCATGACCTCGTCGTGGCCTTTTTCGGTATGGGGAATTGATGTTATCGGGATGATCAGACCCTCTGCTTCAAACGGCCACAAGTTTATACTTGTAGCCATCGATTACTTTACCAAATGGGTCGAGGTTGAATCTTACAAGACTTTGACAACGGTCCAAGATGCGCAGTTTATTCGAAAGAACATCATCTACCGGTATGGTGTCCCCCAAGCTTTCGTGTCGGACAATGGAAGCCACTTCAAAGGCAGGGTCCTGGAGCTCTTTGAGGAATTCGAGATCCAGATCCACCATTCAACAACCTATCGGCCGCAGACGAATGGGGATGTCGAGGCTGCCAACAAAAATGTCGAGATGATCATCAAAAAGACCGCTGTATCTGCAAGGGACTGGCACGAGTTGTTACCGTTGGCCCTCTGGGGGTACCGAACATCGATCTGCACTTCTACGGCCGCAACCCTTTTCTCCCTGGTCTATGGAATGGAGGCAGTACTCCCCATCGAACTTGAGATTCCGTCTCTTAGAGTCATGGCTGAAAGTGGTCTCGAGGAAGTTGAATGGTTAAGCGGGAGGTTTGTCGAGCTCATGTTGTTTGATGAGAGGAGACTCCGTGCTCTGTATCATGTTCAAGGGTATCAGCGTCAGATCGCCCTGGCGTTTAACAAGAAAGTCAGGTCAAGAGGTCTAGTCGAAGGGGACATGGTGACAAAGGAGATCCGGGCTCCAGTGTTCGATTCGCGTGGGAAGTTCCGCCCAAAGCGCTCTGGGCCGTACATCATCAAGACCATCCTATCCGGGGGTGCTACTAAGCTCATTGATCTTGACAGAAACGAATTCAATACCCTGGTCAACCTGGATCAGCTCAAGCGTTACTACCCCTAAGAGATGCTCGTTGGGTCGAAAACCACAAGGGTAGGCGATTCCAAGCAAAAGTTAGAGCAGCCTGCTAGACCGAAAAACTTAAGGAGGCGGTCTAGGCAAAAATAAATAGGCAAAGTGTCGAAAGCTCGCTAGACCGAAAACCTGAAAGGGTGGTACTGGGCAAAAGTCAGAGCGTAAAAGGAGAGGTAAAATACACGAGCGAACCTTAGCTTGAACCACGTTCTGACCTGATTCTCTGCAAAGGGATACGTAGGCAGTCTCACATTAAGACCCGATCACATTCTATCAAAATGATCCAGGGTTCGACATTTTGGGTTCGCATCAAAGGTCGGAAAAGCTCAAAGACAAGCTGAGGCAGCATTGGAGAATCAGAAGGGGGAAACCCTCCATCTTTCAACTTTATTTTGCAAATTACTATTTCTAATACAACAAGCTGAGCATAAAAGCCTTAAAAAAAAACATGAAAAACAGAACGAAATGCTTGAGAAGCCTAACGGCTCACAGTTTATTCTAAAAAGAGCAAGGTGGTCTGGAGTCGGTCAATGTTTTCTCTCGCATGAACATCTGCTCTTAGCCACTATCTATACCGGTTTCTCAGCCCTGTGGTAAAACCCGGTATTTCTGCCTGGAGAACCCTCAGGCCCCAGCGCCTCTGATAACCATTCAGCGTCTGAGCATTGAAGTTGGGAAGATGGAAGCCCTCGGTACTGATACGGACATTCTCTTGCGAAGCGCTTAGCTGACAAAGAATACGACCAGGGATGTAAAAGGTGAAGCTGGTTAGCCCTGCGATGAACATCCTATCAAAGCCATTAGAATGAATAGCCATACTGGAAGGTCCAACCAAGGGCATCTCCAAGCAATTTCCTCGGGCTGCATATGCTGCATGAATTCATACCAGCCTTCTACGTCCAAGTCGGGGTACCGCATCTCCCTCTGGTGAATCCTCTTCGGAAACAGATTCCAGCCCGCCGCCGGCGGGTGCAACAGATTCAGTTTGTCTGACAACCATAGCTGCATGAGTGAAAAGACAAGTGAGAAGCTAGATAAAGCCAGAGTGAAAAGACAAGTAAGAAGCTAGGAAGCAGCCTAAGCCGAGCATCGAGGTAAAAAGAGAAAGTGCGAAAGCCAGAAAAAGGTGAGCTGAGTGAGTTTACCTGGAGCAAAAGCGGACTCCCATTAAAAACGGCCGATTGGCCTGTGCTCACTAAATCCAAGCCCAAGAGTGTTTCGGCCAGGACCAAAGGGATCACGTTTCTTCGGTCCCCCATTTGAGCGGCCACGCTCACCAGTAAAGGGCTAACTTCCCCACTGGCAGGAACGAGCAGATAGGCGGCAAGCAGGCGGATCACCAAAGCGAAGCGCCGACGTGCTTGGACTTCCTTGCTATCCGAACCGTCGTCTGGACTATACATTTCTATCAGCCGCAGAATGTTCACCTGGCCACCCTCCAGGATAGTGTTTGCCAAGCCCCGGGAAATGTTGAGCGAGCTGGCCAGTAGTTTAGGCATGCTCACTTGATAGAGCGGAACAACAAGTGTCGAGGACAAGTAAGTGCGAAGATACGCCTGAAATTCCTCAACGGTTGGGCACATCTCGTTATCGCCAAAGCGGAAGACGTGGACGTCATGATCACAGAATCTGGGGGCAGCCCACAAAAGTGCCGGACGGAGCGGCACGTGTCGAAGGAAGCAAAACGAAGCAAGGCCATGATACTGGAAATTGAGCCAGTCGACGCTCAAAAAGGACACTAGCCAAGGCCAGAGCAGTATTGGAAGGGGATTATCTATGGAGAAGTTAAGCTTGTACCGAAGAAAATGAGAGGAAATGGAGCTGTGAATGCCTCAAAGGCAAACACCCCAGCTTTATAGGCCTTGGCCTTCCGTTGCCATTCCATAAGAATAATGCAGGCAATTAGCTAGCTTCCAAGGGGACACAGTGGCAAGTACTCTGCCTCCTGGGATCCCAGAAACCGTGTTGAAACCGTGTGAGGGTAAAAACAAATAGCTCCCTGAAAAAGGACAGTTGGTCAGTCAAGTGGATCTGACTCTCAGAAACATGGCGTACGCCAACTTAAAGATGGCGTGTACGTATTCCCCACTTCATGGCGTACGGAATCAATACCATGGCATACGCCAGGTTGATACACCAGAAACCAGTTTGGAGTAGCTACTGTCTCCGCATGGTTGTTTTCAGTTCCGGGGCTAGCTTTGGCCATTTGTTGATTCCTACAAGTCTTAAACATCATTTGGGACTGTAGCGAGGCGACGGCTTCCAAAAGCCACGCCTATTGAAGATTTCGGACCCCGGACAGCCCGTGTCAAACTAAAATCAAGGATACGGGAGGTCGAATTTCGTTTCAAGGGCTTTTACCAAGTTTTGTTATGCTGTACACGTTACATAGGACTTATGTGACTGTACAGGGGTGTTGGTTTCAGTCCGGGACCATATCGAGTCATCTTTTGTGTCTTATGTCTGTTTTTGCGACATTTTAGCTTTTTTTTGGTATTTTCCTTGTACCGGGATGTTTTTAACCAGTTTTGATAGTTTGTACAAGTCATTGTACACCTACAAAGTCTGTTCAAAGTGTTAGTTTCTTCCAATTAGGAGAATTACGGATTTTGGCCTATTGACGCCTATTTTTCCCGTATCCTCCGCGTGTCTGGGGTATATTTTGTATCCTAGGACTTTTCTGTCCATCCTTTCTTCGAGCTATGTCCTATATGCACTTGTGCACATGTTTATTGTCAATTCAAAGCAATTGTTAATGCATGTTAGGTATTAGTAGACGGTTTGTTCATTTCCTTTGCAAAAATCTCATCAACAAAAAGGGAAATTGACAAGTAGAAAATGCAGATATCATATACTACCCTATGTCAATATCCAAAAGCAGAATGTGGAAGTGTATCAAAGCGACACAACGGCCCGGGCAAAACCTAAGAAGAATAAAGGCACACTTGCCCCAAAAGTCAAAGGCACGCAGGCCCTGTATCCAAAATGGCAAAGTATCTACTGTATCAAAATGTCAAAAGCAAAAAGACAGCAAAATAGACCGAGGCTCGGTGATAGCCCTCAGTCGTCAAAAAGGTCCCCGTCGTCGTCGTCCTCCTCGCTCTCTACCATCTCTCGTGGGTCCATCCGGAACCTAGAATCGTCCACGGAGTCAGAGTCGCTGCTGAGGGATGTGTCCTCCTCCTCTTCTTTTGCGAGGGCCCCTTAGCAGGCATCTTCTTCGCGGGCCTCTTCCTCAGTTCTCGGCGGAACTGGAGCTCCTCGCTGGCCGGAGTGATCTGTACCCCTCTCTGAGTACTCGCCGCTGGTCGGGAAGAGCTCGGGGCTATCTTCTTTTGCGGAGGTGGCCGCACGCTCTTCCTTCTAGGAGCTGACATAGCCTGTCCCTGCATTGCGTTTAACTTTCTAGCATCAGTTGTACATATTGCATATATATATATATATATATGTGTGTTGAGACATTGAAAGCAGGTCATATCCTATCAAAAATCAAAAGCTAAAGCTATACCTGAGGCTGCACAGTAGGAGCTGGAGCTGGAGATGGGTAATGCAACCGCAACTGGGCGCCACTCGCTATTCTGTGAAACTCCTTCTCCATGGCCTTCATTAGGCGCACTGCCTCTCTCACCCACTCCATAGGGGCCTGTATTGCAATGTTGTCAGAATCAGAATGCAAATCAGATATACATGCGAAAGATGAAGTAAGGAAAGTACAAAGGGTGAAATGGTATCGTACCGGCCCTGTAATCTCCTCTGGCTCTCTCCTAGCGGGCTCGAACTGAACTGTGGCCTCCTCTCCTTGTGCATCCCGCACGGCTAGTGTCCAAAAAAGCCGAGGAAGGCCCGTCGCTATAGCAGGCCCACTCCTCTCCCTCGAACAAGCAGTCCTGCTGCCCTGGCCACGCCTCTCTTCTCCAACCTCTCTAGCCTCGATCTCCACAGCCCCGTGCTCTATCACCCCGAGTGGCCTCGCCAAGTATTGCCTCCGATAAACAGCATAGTCTCGCTCAGGCCTCAAGAGAGTAGCAAAGTCTGTCGGGACGGTGAAGCGCTGCAGCTCGGCCAACGTGTACTGGTCTGTATGTGAAGCACAAGGCGGAAGCGGCCCGGGCGTGACAAACTCCGAAGACTCAAGTGACTACCGTGTCACTCGGTCGCCCAGGTACCACTGCCACCCAAAGGCTGACTCAAGCAGCACGCGGCTCGCAGCAACCACCCTGCTCTGCGCGAGGTACTCCGGCTCAGCCCCTGTAGTCCTCCACGGGTCCCACTCCACCTGCAAGCAATCAACAAACAGGCAACAAACAGTCGATCAACGACAGCATTGAAGCAATTTAAAGGCAATAATAAGTGACAGAGAGCTGCATTCTACCAGAGTGCCCGACAGCTCGTCGAGGTACGCCCTGGAAGCCTGAAGGCTACCCCTCGACTTCTTCTTGCCCCTATATACTGGCCCCCATATCAGAGCATGTGGGAGCATCTTCAAGTCCGAGCATGAATTCTCCGGAGGGTACATCTTCAGCACCTCGTATGCCCATAGCTGCAAATTCAAACAGTCTAAGCATCAATACAGCAGTCATAGGGTAAAAGCAAAGGGAAATGCTCAGAAAATGAAATTACAAGTTTGTTTTCTTACCTCCCACACCCTCCAAAAGCCGGCGATCGCTTTCTTCCTTCGAGAGATCTCTCCCATGAAGCTGTAGCAGGTCCCCAGAGCAGCTCCTCCCCAATCATACCTCAAAGTTGAGCGCAAGTCAAAGAGGGCTGGCAAGTAGGCCAAGTGCACCGTAGATCACTTGTTGGGGTACAGCGAGGCCCCGAACAAGTACAAGAGATAGGCTCTCGCCATCTGCTCCTCCTCCTGCTCTGAAGCTGGAACCCTGCCCTTCAGATACCGGTGAAACTGCTCGTGAGGGATGGTCTCTGAAGTGCCGACGGGCTCATGGCCCAAGAACCACTGCAGCGCCTCCGGGTCACCATGGATCCCCGAGTCAAAAGGGATAGGCTCTCCCCCTACCCTCAGGCCAGTCAAAGCAACAAAGTCCACCGGAGTCACCGTCATCTCCCCGATCGGAAGGTGGAAGGTGTTGGAGGTATCCCACCACCTCTCAGCCAGCGCCGTAAGCAAGGCATGGTCACTAAGCGTCGCCGTCAATGTGAGGATAAACGGCTTGAACCCCGCAGCATCAACCAGAGCCCTAACCCGCTCGGGCAATCCTCTGTACAGCTTAAGGGAACTAGCAGGACCGCCGTGCCCTCGTGTGCTACCTCGTACTCTCTGCACATCACAAAGACAAAATGGACAATACATTATCAGCATGCATAATATAGTGAGCAGTCGAATCAAGAAAAATTCATGAGTCGAAAACAACTTAGGTTAAGACTAAAGGTATTTTGCACATTCCGCGGTCGATTCAAGGTTTTCAGTTATTTTGGGGTCGAATCAAATCTTGGGCATATTGTTGGTCGAATTAAGCTTTCAAAACGTCCTATTTCATTGATTCTCTTCTCAAAGGAGCATTGTTCAGTCGAATCAAGTGAACATGGTATGTTCTTAATCGAATTCAAGTCTTGCATGTGTATTATCAAGTCGAGGCAATTTATGGTCGATTCAAGTTCATTTATCGCAGTTCTCCTCCGAGTCCTAAGCTGTCTACGGTCACGTTCGGTCACTGTTGCCAAATTCTACTTGTCGAATTAAGCTCTAAGGTATGAGTGTTGCCATGTTACCACAGTTCACGCCTAATAAGCTACATGCAGTGCAATAATGAAAGGGCTGAAAGTTAAAAGCAAGATTAAAAGAATACTTGTGCCCAGTCTGTGGACAAATGCCTCTCGGGGTCTCTCAGAACAAGCTCCGCGTCGTACTTATCCCGGCGGGGGATGTAGCTCTCAAACCCCGATGGTATGAACAAGTGTGGCTCTGGCGGGACATAGGCCCCAGCCTCGAACCCTGCACGAGGTGCGGCCCACATGGCCTCTGCCCGCGTCACTGCCCGTTCATGAGCTAGGCCACCCTCCTCCTGGGCCTGCTCGGCCTCCTCTGCCTCCTGTACAAAGGCCTCCTCTGCCTCCTGTACAAAGGCCTCCTCCTCAACTCTGGCCCCCTCGGCCTCAGCTCTCAGGTGCTCCTCCTCCTGGGCCTGTGCTATCTGGCTCTGCCTCTCCTCTCGGGCTGATATCACTGCCAATACCACCCCCGGATTCTCCCGGAGCAACCGACCAAGTTCCTCATTGGACACAAACTCCGCGAAATCCCCGCGCGTAATGGGTACATGCGTCGAGGGCCTCTCTGCTGGCCTGAACTCAACCGAACCAGTGGGTGCCCCTCTAGAAGACTCCTCCACAACAACTGGATCCTTGCCCTTCGCCGGATCCCTCCTCAACGTCTCTGGCCGGTCGCTGCCGTCACCACTGACCCCAGCCAAACCCAGGCCTGTCACAACCAGCCCTTCTACTCCGCTCTAGAAGTCCAACCGTTGCACCCGTGGGCCCCCCGTTTCAATAGAGGCTGGCGTACGACCAGCGGTCCCTGGCGTACGCGGCCCGTCGCCATCGCCGCCTGTATCCTTTGCACTGATACTCGTCGGTGTCTCTCTGCTCAATTGATCGTCGATTCGAAGCACCGGAGCCTCTATTTCGCCCCTCGGCCGACTCCTATCGTCACCGACCCCATTGCCGCTATCGCCATCACCATCACCGCCGCCCCTACTGATTTCGGCCATGGATGAGTATGGGTAAGAGTTTTTGGGAAGGAAAGAGGAGATTTGGAAGAGTTTTGATAAGTTTTTGCAAGTTCGGGAGTTCAAAGTCGAAGTATGGCAGTTTCAGACGTACTGCAGAAGTTTGTACGACATGGGATACCAGCTGGGCCGGGTCTGGGCTGGATCTGGGCCGGGCCAAGAAAGATTCCTGGTGTACGCCAGGGTGGTTACACCGTACGCCACTATGGTTTGGGCCGTGGGCCCACATCTCACTTGGATCAAAATTCTCTCTCCAAATTAAAGCCCCGGTGGGCAAATGGTCATTTATACCCCTGGTGGGCCCATTCCCAAGCAGAGTTCCATCAAACTTCAAATCAACGACGATTTATTTGTCCAACTTCAAGTCAACGATGATCTATCCGTCCAACTTCAAATCAACGATGATCTATCCGTCCAACTTCAAATCAACGACGATCTATCCGTCCAATTTCAAAACAACGACGATCTATCGGTCCAACTTCAAATCAACGACGATCTATCCGTCCAATTTCAAAACAACGATGATCTATCCGTCCAACTTCAAATCAACGACGATCTATCCGTCCAACTTCAAATCAACGACGATCTATCCGTCCAACTTCAAATCAACGACGATCCATCCGTCCAATTTCAAATCAACGACGATCCGTCCGCCCAATTGCATCTCTTTTCCCAAACAGAGTCGATGCTTTCTGTGGAAGATATTCCCCCAGCGGAGTTCGCCTTCTATGGTAGCCCGTGCCGCCTCGCCAATGCAATCAAGCAGCAGTCCGTCCATCTCTTATACCTGCAGCGACGGCAATCTTTCTCAAATAATCTGCTTGGCTAAGCCTAACCGACCAGGTTCTTTAAAGTTTCATGTCTACTTTGCCTTGTTTCTTGCTCTGGATAGCCTAGACAATGGGTGTCTAGACAACCTTTGACATTACTTGTACCAAATCGGATGGTACTCCAAGTGCCGTCAAAGGGGGGCTTCTGTAGACACCCTGTAGACACCCCATTCTGGACTGTTCGAATTTAGTTCTCTTATTGTCTTTTGTTGCCCCGATGATGATCAAAAGGTCGAGAACATTTTAGGTCGATGAAAGGTCTTGAGCTTTGAGCGTTGGACTTTTCCCCCTTCAAACCCATTTTCAAACTCATTTCAAATCCCTTCAAACCCAGAGCCAGAAAAGCCCCAGCAAAACCCTACTTGCTTACGCCACCTTTAACTGGGCGTACGCCAGTACACTGCCACGTGTCAGTCATCGATCGTTGACTCAGTTTGACTGGCGCACGCATGGTATCTAGGTGGCGTACGCATGGTCAAGGCCGGTCAAATCACCACTTTTCTGTCACGTGCTCAAGACTTTGTAACCGCCCCAGTACGGCACAGAGCCTCCTGATGATTATATTCTGCTGGCCGGCTCCCCCTTTCTCCTACACCACCTCTCAACCCAAGTCCCATGCATTTAATGCATGGAGACTCTTTTCTTAACCCAACCAAAGCCCTAACCCAACTGATTAGCCCTCCTTTCAGTCCCTCTCTCCTCTATAAATGCCCCCATTTGCATTCATTTGCAAGGGGTTAGACACATTAAGAAAGCCCAAGTTCTTTTTCTCTTCTCTCTCTTGTTCTCTCTTCTCCATTGAAAGAGTAAAAGGTAGAGGAATACCACACACCCACATTCCTGTTCAGTCACCATTCAACCTCCATCTTCAACCTCCAAGCTCAAACCACCTTCCATCCCTTACACCAAAGGTATACCACCTTTGCTTGGCTTTTTGTTTTCAACCCCTGAGGGGAACCAGAAAGGTCCTGGCTAGTAACTGATACTAGTCCTGGCCCTGGAATGGTAAAATAAAATAATCGTGCAAAGCAAACCGTGGACCACGCAAGTGTATCCAAGCCGTACACCAGCCATGACGGTACGTGCACCACTGGCGTGGGGATCAGGGTTTGTCTGTCTGTTGTATTTCATGTTCATCACCTCTTTAGCATGCTAATAACCAGTTTATTACTTTCTGTGTTTTAGAACTGCTTAACTGTAACTTTCAATAGTTGTCTCTTTCTTGCTTGAGAGGGTCTCTAGGTTACTTCTGGTCATGTTCCAGAGCCCAGATGATGTAAAGCCAAACACTGAACAGCAGGAAAACCTAGCATACGGCCCATCAATGGTGGCGTACGGCATGTTGGCTAGGGCTCAGTGCCTGGCCCTTACATTATAGTTCAATCCTGGCCTTTTATTGTTCCCCCACTTTGTTTATGGGGTTTCTTGTGTGCTTTCATGGCTCTTAGCCATTTCTTACATCTGTATCTGTAAATGTGACTGTCTTATAAACTGCGTAGTTTTTCCTGGGTGTGCGCTGGTCCATTCCAGAGCCCAGAGGTTTGAAAGCAAGAATTGTGAATGAAAGAGGGTAGTGTACGCCAGCTTTGAGGTGGCGTGCGCAGGGCATGGTGGCGTGCAGAGGTTTGGCCACTGCATGCCAGTGTGTTGCCTGTTCACGCACCTGAAAAATAGGGTATACCATCTCATTGAAACTGTTCACAGTGCTTGTTCTCAATCTATGTTCTTATGTCAATCCAATTCAAGCAAATCATCATTCATAAACATCTTCTCACCTAAACTGCAAACTGTTACAGTTTTTTAATCCCTATTATCTGCTCCCCCGCCCTAACTGGCTAAAAAAATGATCAAACGAGAGAGAAATGCAAAGTGTTTTACAAAATGCCTTAGTAGAGACCGATCTCCGGATTGGGCGAGAGGGGTGCTGTAAAACCCTTCCTCTCTTTTAACCTAGCTCCCGAACCTCAGATATCGAAGGTGACGAAGAACCAGTCCACGCCTTTTTCAAAATCATACAAACGTTAAAAAACGTTTTCAAGTTCGGTTCTTTGGGTATTCTTCCGCTAAAAGCCAAGTGGCGACTCTGAATCGATGCGTCTCGCGGCGCTTTCCAAAGAGGGCCGCACCCAAAATGTTTTCAAACAACAAAATCCAGGATTTTGGGGAGCGTGCCCACACTAGGCTAGTGCGAGTGCTTAATGGAGTAAGAAAATGCGTGTTTGGAGGCAGTTTGAGTTGCATGGTGGCTTGGCTTGTAAGAAAGGATACATTACATTCGAGAGGGTTTGCTCATATAGTAATGACACAGGTGCTTATGGCTTACAGCTTGGAGTAGCAAGGACAGTCAGTGATGATCTGTTACGAAGCTGGTAGGTAAGGATACATTCAAAGGAATGACACAGGTGCCTACTAGAGTGATAGATCGATTCCGATGGAGATCCAAGATGCTGAGGAAGGCCAGGAATGGATCCAGGATGGACGAGTGGCAAGGAGAAGGTCCGAGGAGAGTTGACAGGAGTGCGGGGAGTTAACGAAAAGTGGCAAAAAGGACGATTGATGGAGCAGACTTGCAAGGATCGGAGGTTAATCAGGGCAAATATTCGCAGAGCAAGTGAGCAAGGATACCCTCAGGTAGGTAGTGACACGGGCACTCACTAGGGCAATTGTTTGCAAAGATGATTGGCAGTGATCGGAGGCAGTTTGGTTCAATCGGGATAGAAGACCTATCATTGGGGGTTACAGTTGTGATTTGAACTGCATGAGGATGATGATGGGCAATTGATACGGGCTTGTGGAGCGTATAGGCAGATGGAGTTGATGTTTGGTACGGAATAAGCAGTATGGGTTTATTAACTATGAACAGGATGAGCAGCAGTTGCGGACACACACGGGATGGGCACGAAGTACAAGGAGTTGTGACCTGAGATGTACGGATGTGTGTGCCTAGATACAAATCAGGGGGTGTGTAGGATACCGACCGGGTGATGACTGCTACTGCTTGCGGGGGTGTTCATTGAAGCTCCGAACAGGGGAATTGAGATGGAGATGCGATGGCACTTCGCAGGATTCTCTTTCTTCTGGGATTTGGTGACTGGATCCTCTCCAGAATATGTGGCCACATGAGCTGGAGAGATGGAGTCACGGATTGTGTCCAGTGATTGGGCACGGTACGTTCGGGGTTCAGCCACGAAAGATCTGGTCTTGCAAGGAGACACTCATTCGAGTAGTGTATCCCGGTTTGGGGTACAGACACAGGCGCTTGACTAGAGGGGTAGAAGGGATTGGCATATGTGGTTTACAGCATCCAGGGGGTGATGCGGGCACTCAGACAGCAGAGGAGCGTGGATAGAAATGGATTTTGCTATAGCCATCTCGGGTTTGAGATGTGGAGCATCCAGGTTTGGATACAAGCACCCCGGTCTGGGGATGTTAGCACTCAGTTTACGGGGTGCTGTATATTGGCGGTGATTGCCAATATGAGCCACAGATATCTAAACAGGTTTCAGCCTCCTCGCAGGTGATGTGTGAGATTATCTGGCAAGTGCAACCTCTGGTGTGAACAGGGGGTAGCTATGGTGCTAGAGTGGCAGATTGCAACCAGACAGTGTTACGGATTTAATGATTACCCCACTCGGGTGTAGGGGGTTATTGTTGAGGTACACCTTTATGGGTGGGTGTGACCACAGGGGATAAAACCTCTGGGTCTTTTCTCCTTTTGTATTGACTGCCTTAGAGGTAATGTCTGTGTGTGTGTGCCAAACATGAAAGAGTAGAGAGTGAGCTGGTTTGTGGCTCCCTCATCGGGGGGAGCGATGCTCCTCGGAGATGCTTGGATACTCCGTTAGAGAGCCACCAGAGTGAGGGAGAGAGAGATGAGTGGGGAAGCCGGATTGTGGCTATCCCGGTGAGGTTTTTCATACTTGTATATGTGATTTATACATAGTAGAGTTTTCCTCGGATATGTCTCGTTCATGCTTGGTTTATTTTCGTGTTTGTGCTTAGAGGTGTGGAATGGCCCCACCCCCCTACTCAGGAGGGATGTCCCTAGGTTCTATCGTTGAAAGTTTAGCAGGTGTTTGCATTGCTTTTTGGGATGTCATGCATTGTGTAGCTGCTGTTTTTCTGCTGTTGCTTTACTACTGCAGATTCGGTGAGACTGTAACATATTTATGGTTTCAGTTGATTGCTTTTTATGGCTTCGGCCTGTTATGGCTTCGGTTAAGCTACAACATGTTTGGCTAATGCAGTGTGTTCTACTGCTGCTGTTCAGTTAGACTGCTGCAATTTAGGAATTGATTACTGTTCGGCTACTTCGCTGCTGTTCCATTCTTCGATGCTTCATAAACCATGTGAAGCAATTTGGTGCAGCTTGTGATGCTTCTTAAACCATACCAGGTTTTAGTTAACTTGAATGTTTTGTACCTACCTTAGGGGGGTTGTTCCTTGGACTAATTAAGCCTTTTAGGGGGCTTGTCCCTAGCCTTCTTCTATCTCTTTTGGGCTTTGTTCATTTGCAAATGTGTGTTGCATTTGCTTTTGATTCCAAGTTTGATTGCTGCTGCATAGCTAGTCCTTTTTGCAGCAGCTGGTGGTTCATCTACTGTAGATGTGCCTTACGGTGGTCTTCGTCAAAGCTGCCCTGGCACTCTCATTGGTCATGTACATCAAAGCTAGTAGAAACTGTGATGGTGTTTCACTCATGTGAGCCTATCCCACTCATTGATCGAGAACTTTATAGTTGCAGATGCTTGTTTACTATGGAGTAAGTCACTCACTCCCTCTTGATTATTGATGGTACTGGTCTTCATACGTCTGTAATTTCTTGCTGGTAGTCAATGGTGCTCACATGACAATAATTGAGCCTTTTACTCTCTAATGAATGCTGATTTATGATTGCCTGATCTAGTTTGGGGCTAAGCAGGACCTAGTTTGGGCCTTGCTCTTTTTCTGAAGCTTAGAGTATGAAGTCTTCCACTCCGAGTCTGCTGGCTCTATGGATTTGTTCTAGCATTCAACCATATCTGCCTCGTTGTTTCCGTTCCCTCTCTTTTAGATGGAATGGAAACAACTGGTACACTTAACTTTAGTATCTTGTAGCCAATTGGCTGGGTCACTTTTCTTTGTTCTTCTTTTTCTTTCTTTTATTTCCTCTTGCTGTATGCCCCTTATAGGTTGTATATTCGGTTATCATTTTTTTCTATTTCAAGCTATTTTACCCAAAAAAAAAAAACTACTCCAATGATGATGTGTTTTGGTAAAACCACCAATACTAACATTTAAATTCTATTCCATGTATTTACTAGCAAAGTGGTCAATTGTTAAGACCTTCCACGTTCCCTACAGTGGTCGTTTATCGTACTTACGTTCGGATCCAATATTCGAAGCTTTTTCAATCATCTGCATCTTATTCATCATCACTAATCCAAATGAGTTGTATCCAAGACTACAGCAGAGGAAAAGTCTTGTGGTAGATAACCCATTTAGAAGCTAGAGACAAAAGCTAGAGCTCTATCATCCACCATGCGCTCTAGAAATGAAGGTTGTGAAGTGTCCAAATAACCCAGCATTATCACTTACTTCATGATCTAGAAAGGCTGAAGAGAGGACACGAACGGCTTCGTCATCCCACTTTTGGTCCCCAAATTGTGGTGTTATGATACCCCCATTTGCAATGTAGAAGTTCAAATAAGAAGCTGCAAGCCCTGTGCTTTGGGGGTCTTGGTTTAGCCTTACCATCCTGCTCTCAACATATTAACCAGGTGAAGACTAAATGCATTTCATTTACTGTCTCATAAGACAGAGCTAGTCGCTAAAATACAATTGAAACAGGAAATTGAAAATCAAGCTGTAGAAACAACTACATTTGTGCACTCCAGAAATATTTACAAGGTTTTTTTTCCCTTAGGAGGTTATATAATGGCTTGCATAAAGCGTCTAGCGTCACAGAGACAAACTCATGTGGACACCTTAGTTTTTTGCATATGCATCTGTGCGTGTGCGTTGCAACAAAGAAAAATACATTAGTCGAGTTCAAGAATAAGAGATTGGAATTTGGTTACAAAAAAGAGAGGAAGTAATGGAGCACTAGTTAGTAATTTATTTTAATCAACGGGTATTGGTAATCTTAACGTCGGGAGATTAATAAGTATTTAATATCATGTAGCTCGTAATATAATTGAGATAAGGACGGGAGTGCAATTATAATTCTGTAGTGGGGTGAATTATAATTAGTGAAATAAGAAATAGAATCCTGGTGGGATTAGGTTTTCTTATTTACACTGGAAGCCCAGACTTATTACTCCTTAGGTCCCTATCGTAGCCATATATATACACGTTACGCTCTCTAGGTCAGTTGAATGTTTTTCTATTATTCAATAAATAGAGGCAGGCTTAGAGAGAGCAAACAGATTACGAAAGAGTCCACACTTGGTTCGTGTTCTAGACGTGTGGAGAATACGGTAGAAGATCATAAGGTACGATCGAGCAGTATTCGTGGTTTATAGCAAGGCGTGCTATAACAAGTTCAACCAGTGTTCGCGTCGCAGGGAGTTGAGGTAGAACCCTAATTCCGCTTTATAGGGTTTTACAAGTTTTGTTATCTAATCTATATGCGTCATTACTGAGTCTTGGGGATTCGGTTTCCCAACAGTGGCATCAGAGCAGGCTGTAATCACGCGTATGGATTAAACAGGCCATGTTGTTCGTAGATTATAGAGGGTAGAACGTAAAACTGTGCTAACCCTTGTTTTGCAATGTTCTTACCAAGTTATTATGGTCATATAATTTTTGTTGATTTTATGTGATTGGATCCCACGATAATTTATTTCGTTGTTATTGTTATTTATTGGGTACCATAATTGTTTTTTGTGGTTGTAATAATTAACGGAGCATGTGTTATTTATTGGGTGCCACGATTATTTTTCGTGGTTGTAATAATTAACGTAGCATGTGAACTCCAATGGAGGCATAAGATCAATGTTTGTATGTTTCTTCGATTGTAATAGCATTCGACGGTTATTCGGAGATCGAAGATGGTAGATACAAAAGATACAAGTTGTATGGCTTGCAACAGATTTTTTTTCAGATTCGTAGGATCTGATTGCAGGGCTATTTAGACCCAGTAAACATTGGAATTAGAAAATCTTTTCTTCACAAAAGTTGTAGACAATTGAATTTGGAATCCAACCCAAGTTGAATCACTTCATTTGGAGGTTGAATAAGGAAGATATGGCCAAAATATGGAAGGTTGTGCAGTTTACGCGGGAATATGTCAAATCCGAATTTTCTTGCTTAAGTACGGTTGGATTTTGGTTTTCTTGATTGATTCAAAGTATCTAAACCTTCCACACAAGTATAGTTGAAGGATTTCAAGTTTGGAAAGATTGCTTAAGAATTTCAAGTTTGGAAGGACTCCTTATTGCTTAAAGATTTCAAGTTTGGAAGGATTTCTTGTTACTCAAGGATTGCATCTTTAACCATAATAGCTGGATTCTTTATCTTGTGTTTCCTTATTGTTTGTGTTTCCATAATATTTGCATATGTGATAGTTTACCATATTGGGACAACATGGTGATAATTGGCTTTGACCTAGATCGCGGTTTTGCAAACTCGAAAAGTTTGATAACCCTCACAAATTATTTTTTAAATAACTAAGTGGGAGAGGGAGTTTATTTTTATAAATCTCACGATCTCCATTATTAGTATGTAGATGATGCAATTAATTTTGTATGATGGTTTTAGAACCTTCCCCCCCATCGAGCAAATTATTTATGGACTCATCGGTACAAACTTCCTTAAAGGATAGGTCTATGATAATTGTTGTGTGAATTACTTCTCCATCTGAGGTAATTCATAACGGAACAATAGGTCATGGGGCTAGGTAATGGTATACACTTAGCTGTAAATAATAATATCCTCACCATCTGAGTCACTATTATTATTTATAGGACCGAAGGAATATTGGCTATTTAATTTTGCTTGGCATGGTTTAGTGTCTAGATAGTAAAATTAAAAGGTTGTACCTATCTACACGAATGATGAAGAGTAGACGACCTTCCCATCGAGGCATGCTCTTCACGGTGTGTAGAGTTGCCAATGTTTTTCTTTTAACATGTGGTTGAGGGAACCAATATTAAAATGAAATTCAAGTTTTTATTGCCCGTCATAATTGATTGTTATGTTATTTGATTCTCAGATTTAAAAATAGGCTCTTTCAATCCACTTGCTATTATTCTCAAAGAAAATAAATTTACTGGACAAAACTATGTCGACTGGAAAAGAAACTTGGATATTGTGTTAACTACTGAGGGGCACAAATTTGTTTTGTCTGAGGATTGTCCTCTAAAATCTGATGAGAATGCCACAGAACAGGAAGCAAAGCCTAATAAGGATTGGGTCAATACTGATGAGATGGCGCGGTGTTATATTCTGGCTTCTATGTCGAATATATTGGAACATCAGCATTAGTCTATGGAAACTGCGTCCGATACGATGTTGAATCTCAAAGAAATGTTTGGGGATCAAAATCGTGCAGCAAGGCTAGTTGCTATGAAAGAATTGGTCAGTATCACCCATGTTGAAGGGACCCCGATTAGGGATCATGTTCTTAAGATGATAGCTCTTCTTATTGAACTAGAGATCCTTGGAGCTGAAATTGATGGGGAAACCCAGATCGATTTCGTTCTTAACTCATTGCAATCTGAGAGTTTTAAGCAGTTTCGCCTGACTTATTCTATGAACAAAATGTATTTATCTTTGGCAGAACTTATTAAGGAACTCCAAGCAGCTGAGGGTCTTTTGGTTGTGAAGAAACCACCATCAGTGTTAGTGGTAGAGAAGGCTTCTACTTATAAGCCGAAAGGCAAGAAGCAGTAGAATAAGTCTAGGAAAAAGGTTGTGGAGGCGGTTCATGCGCCTCAAGGTGGAGTGAAAAAGCCTGCGGGCAAGTATTTTCACTACAAGCAGAAAAGATACTGGAAGAAGGAATGTCAGATTTTTCTCAATAAAGTGAACAAACAAGGTAAATCTTTTTCACTAGTTGTTGAAACATGTTTGGCGGTTCTATCTACCGGTACCTGGTGTGTAGATACGGGAGCCTTAGATACGGGAGCCTTTAATCATGTTTGCAATTCATTGTAGGGGTTCCAGGAAACCAAAAGACTCAGTGATGGGGAGATTTATCTACATATGGAAAATGCTACGAGAGTGGCAGCAGTTGCAATATGAAATGTTTTTTTAAATTTTAATAGTAATAGGAGTTTAATTTTGATAGATTGTCTTTATGTTCCTACTATTAGAAGAAACTTGGTTTCAGTTTCTAAGTTAATTAAGGATGGATATTTGGTTTATTTTAATAACTCTGTGGTTATTAAGTTAAATAAACGTTTTATCTGTTCTGGTTCATTGGTGGATGATCTCTACGTTATTAATCCTATATTTCCTATAGTGCAACTGCATGAATCGAATAACACTAATAATTTACCATGTAAGAGAAAAGAGCCTTCTAAATTGAACCAAACGTATCTATGGCACTTACGTCTTGGTCATATTAATCTGAATAGGATTTCTAGACTGGTTAGAGATGGACCTTTAGGTTCATTAGAAGTGAAGGAACTTCCAGTCTGTGAATCTTGTTTGGAAGGTAAGATGACCAAAAGGCCTTTTTCAGCAAAAGGATATAGATTCAAAGAGCCGTTAGAATTAGTTCACTCTGATTTGTGTGGGCCTATGAATGTCCAAGCTAGAGGTGGTTTTGAGTACTTTGTCACTTTTATTGACGATTACTCAAGATATGGATACATTTATTTGATGCGCCGTAAGTCCGAATGCTTTGAGAAATTCAGGGAGTATCACTACAAGAAAAATGGTCATTCCCGGCATTTTTATTACCGGCATTTTACTTAATGCCGGAAAAGCCATTATTACCGGCATTTCAAGAAATGCCGGAAAAAAATAACTATTACCGGCATTTGTTTAAAAAAATGCCGGCAAAAGTCGATTTTTTCCGCCAAAATAATACCGTTAAACTATTACCGGCATTTGTTGAAAAAAATGCCGGGAATACTCTCCGTATAATATAAATATTTTTCTTTGTGCAAGGGGACTCAATATGGTGGCTAGCCTAGATGGTAGTCCCCCACGCGCGCGAGCCGAAGGTCTTGAGTTCGAATCTTGGGGAGGACAATTTCCCCACAAAATTTGCATGCCACGTGGGCGCCACTCAAGCGCCATGTGGTGGACACGTGGGTGACAAATAAGCACCACGTGGCGGACACGTGGCGCCCATGTGGCATTTTGTCTTATATGTTATAGTTTTTCCCGGCATTTGTACAAATGCCGCAAATGAGTACACTATTCCCGGCATTTATAGAGACCTTTCCCGGCATTTGTACTTTTATCGACACTCTCCTAGACGGCATATGCAATAAATGCCGGTAATACCTAACAAATGCCGGTAATACTCTTTACCGGCATTTTTTTAACTTTTAGCGGCATTTATAAAATGCCGGGAAAAGCAAAATTTCTTGTAGTGTATAGGGCAGAAACGGAAAAGCGACTGGGTAAATGTCTCAAGACACTACGATCTGATCGTGGTGGCGAATACATCTTGGGAGAGTTTAGGGACTACTTGTCAGCTGAAGGGATTACATCGCAGTTGTCAACTCCAAGTATACCACAACAAAATGGTGTAGCAGAAAGAAGGAATAGGACTCTTATGGATATGGTAAGATCAATGATGAGTTATTTAGATTTACCGATTTCGTTTTGGGGACATGCACTAGAAACAGCAGCATATATTCTTAACTTGGTACCATCTAAGTCAGTACCATCTACATCCACAGAACTATGGACTGAGCGTAAACCTAGTCTGTAGCGTGTTCGGGTTTGGGGTGGTCCAGCACACATGCTGAATGGGAACTCAGATAAATTGGAATCGAGGACAGAAGTTTGCTTGTTTGTGGGGTACCCTAGAGGAACGAAAGGTGGACTATTTTATAGTCCTACGGATAAGAGGGTCATTGTTAGCACTAATGCCCGGTTCTTAGAAGAGAACTATGTAATAGACCACAAGCCTAGAAGTAAAATTGTTTTAGAGGAATTGAGAAGAGAGATACTGACACAAACTTCTTTACCACCAATAGTGTAGGAGGAAACGTCACAAGAGACATCTGTAGAGGCACCTATTGACACACCAGTACCTCGTCGTAGTGGGAGGGTTATTGTTCCACCCAGTCGGTATACGTTGTTAGGAGAGTCTTTTGAAATGATCCCTGATGATCAACATGCCGAACCCTGTAACTACAATGAGGCACTTCAAGATAAAGATGTGGAACTTTGGCAAAAGGCTATGAAATCAGAGATGGAGTCTATGTACTCTAATCAGGTCTGGGATCTTGTAGAACCATGTGAAAGGATTAAACCCATTGGATGCAAATGGATCTATAAGAAGAAGAGAGGGGCAGACGGGAATGGGCACATACCTTTAAAGCTAGGCTTGTTGTGAAGGGTATACTCAGAAAGAAGGAATCGACTATGAGGAAACTTTTTTGCCAGTAGCCATGCTTAAGTCCATCCGGATTCTCTTATCCATTGCGGTTCATCTCGATTACGAGATTTGGCAAATGGATGTTAAGACTGCGTTCCTTAATGGAAATCTGGATGAGTGTATCTATATGGTGCAACCAAATGGATTCATAGCAAAAGATCAAGAGCATATGTTGTGCAAGCTTAAGAAGTCTATTTATGGGCTTAAGCAGGCATCTAGATCTTGGAACATCCGTTTTGATCAAGCAAACAAGTCTTTTGGTTTTGATCAATGTCCGGATGAGTCATATGTGTATAACAAGCGCAACAGAAAAGTGGTGGTGTTTCTAGTACTATATGTTGATGATATCCTGCTCATCCAAAATGATGTAGGAGTGTTGTCTTCAGTGAAAGTATGGTTATTCGGCTAATTTGAAATGAAGGACTTGGGAGAAGCCGGTCACATCCTAGGGATTAAGCTTATATGAGATCGCAAAAAGAGGATGTTGGGCTTATCACAAGCTACTTATATCGATGTCATTCTTGCCCGTTTTAGCATGCAGGATTCCAAGAAAGGGTTCCTCCCTTTTAGACATGGAATCAACCTATCCAAAGATCAGTGTCCTAAAACACCTAAGGAGATGGAGAAAATGAAGGCAGTTCCTTATGCCTCGGCAGTAGGAAGCCTTATGTATGCTATGTTATGTATTAGACTTGATATTTGCTTTACCGTTGGCATGGTTAGTAAATTTCAGTCTAATCCTGGGCAAGAGCATTGGACTGCAGTGAAACATATACTCAAGTATCTGAAAAGAACTGGAGATCATATGTTAGTATTCCAGTCAGATAGTTTGGTACCTCATGGATACATAGACTCAGACTTTATATCAGATAGGGATTCCAGAAAGTCTACCTCGGGATATGTGTTTACCTTGGGAGGTGGAGCCATAAGTTGAAGGAGTATCAAACAATTTTGCATTGCTGATTCTACCATGAAGGCAGAGTATGTGGCTGCTTCTGAAGCAGCTAAGGAGGCTGTTTGGCTCAAAAACTTTTTGTTGGATCTGGAAGTGGTCCCTTCAGTGCAATCAACCATTACACTCTATTGTGACAATAATAGTGCAGTTGCTAATTCGAAGGAGCCAAGGACTCACAAGAAGGGCAAACACATCGAGCGTAAGTATTATCTGATTCGAGAGATCGTACAGAGAGGTGATGTTGCTATGACCAAGATTGCATCGGTAAACAACCTGGTAGACCCTTTTACGAAGAGCTTACCGGCTAAGACTTTTAATAGTCACGTAGAGGAAATGGGAGTGAGATGCATGGCAGTATGGTTTTGAGTTTTAGTGGGAGTTTTTTTTTGTTAGGAAATTATGTAAAAGTTATAATTTTATACGATGGATTAATATTTAATTATTAATCAGATTTATCTCTTTTTGATGAGAATCTTTTATGGGCAATATTTGCATGATATTTGTGTATGTTGTGCATGTGTGTCTTTTATTCTACATAGTATATAATCCCGTGTGTAGAGTACGACTTACACACAGAAGATTGGATCATCAGTTCTTGTGGAATATAAGTTATGGTTTATAGTCTTAGATGGAACTGGACACACCATCGGTAGGACTGTACTACAATGTTTAGTAGGTCTGTCTTAACTATAGGGAACGGTCTAATTCTAACTCATTGTGCTAGTACACTTTGTGTGTTTTGAACGGGACCGTATTGAGGTAATTGTCTTTATACTAACTTTATAAGACAATTGGAACCTCATGGTTATTATGAATGCTTATGCTCTTAATCCAAAAAATAATTATTAGAGGTGTATATTTAATGTTGTTGACTTTGATTCATTAAAGAGTGAGATCTTTATACGGTCAATAGTCTCGGTGAGTTGGGTCGCAACATTATGTATATGACAAGTATTAATTATTAATGGAATCCACGTTCCGATAGGGATTGATGATACCCCTTGAGTAAGCTTATAAGTTTTGAATATGTCAAACTCTGCAGGTGGATTTTGTATCCGACGTATCGAATAAGTTAATCGAATAGTCTCAAGTTAAGATGTTGATTAAGTGAGAGATTGTTAGTAATTTATTTTAATCAACGGGTATCTGTAATCTTAACGTGGGGAGATTAATAAGTATTTAATATCATGGAGCTCGTAATATAATTGAGATAAGGACGGGAATGCAATTATAATTCTGTAGTGGGGTGAATTATAATTAGTGAAATAAGAAATAGAATCCTGGTGGGATTAGATTTTCTTATTTACACTAGAAGCCCAAACTTATTACTCATTAGGTCCCTATTGTAGCGCTATATATACACGTTATGCTCTTTAGGTCAGTTGGATATTTTTCTATTATTCAGTAAATAGAGGCAGGCTTAGAGAGAGCAAACAGATCACGAAAGAGTCCACACTCGGTTCGTGTTCTAGACGTGTGGGGAGTACGGTAGAAGATCGTAAGGTACGATTGAGCAGTATTCGTGGTTTATAGCAAGGCATGCTATAACAAGTTCATCCGGCGTTCGTGTCGCAGGGAGTTGAGGTAGAACCCTAATTCCGCTTTATAGGGTTTTACAATTTTTGTTGTCTAATCTATAAGCGTCATTACTGAGTCTTGGGGATTCGGTTTCCCTACAGCACTGCCTTCCAGCATCTTCACAGGAAGGTTTTTAGGAGAATAACAATCCCAACAGGATAGCAGAAGATATCAAATAAGCCTTGAAAGTTGAATTTTGAACAATAAATTTGGGAAATGGAAAAGGTAGTTTCAGCTACATTTCCCTTATGCAACAAAATAAAAAAAGTTTAAGCACCATATTTACTTGAATTAATCCTGCTGCCTCCTCATCTGTCATACATAGCGGCCCAGGTATATGGAGTTTAATTATTTCTAGTTTTCTACCTTTAGCATCAGTACCATTTGAGAGAACCGACATGGCTTGTAAGGATCGCTCATATTGAGGATCTGACACATCATCAGTCCAGGACAGCAAAACATCACTAGGCTTCACAAAACAGCACATATTGTCAGTATGACCATTAGTATCGTCATCACCAGCAAATCGGCATGGTAAAGGAGTGAACTATAAGATACTTTTTTAGCTTGGGTTCTCTTTTTAGTATGTTTTCCTCTTCAGAAGTCAATAGAAAATCAAATTTCATATGAAGCATCAAAACCACAAAACATTTTACACAAAGGAACTCTCGAAACTCTGATATTCAAAACAAATATTTCTGTAGAACATAATTGTTTAACAATAGGACCTAATAGATGCAAAACTTCCCACAGAAACCAACATGAGTGGCGATATGGATGCCATATCACAGAAACATCTAAAGAAAAATAACAAAAATACAGAACTAGGAAATTAGAGTTTCAGCGTGAGCAAGGCTGTTTGTAATAAAGACCAAAAAGCATTGGTGAAAAGAGTCTCTTCTGGGGTATAAGCTGTCACCGTCCTCTAATGACAGTCTATGACTGTTCGATGTGCTGATAGTCAATCCAGCCTGTAGACACCCCAATTTGGACACTTCGATATCTTTTAAAAGTCCCCGATGATGATAAAAGGATTTTAAATTAAACAAATACCATTCCGGAATGAATCTTTGAAAAGTCAACATAAAGTCAACTCTACCTTACGGCACAAACTCTACCGTGCGGCACACCTACGTCATCCCAACCGCCTTGCAGTTAGGGCGGTTGTGATATCCACCGCACGGTATATAAATGTCCACCGTACAGTAGATATGTCTGCCGCACGGTACATCGGTACTTGTAATAAACTTTTCCAGGATTTCGGCACAGCATCTCAGGCCATCATCACACTGGTCAGTAGGCCTCCATGGCCGGCGTAGGTCTACAGAAGACCGGAAAACGCTTGAAGACCAAGCTAAATGCCCTGAAAATTTCCCTATAAATACCCTAGGGTTTTGATTGAAAACACACGAAAAATTCCTCTGAAAATCATACTGAAAAAGCATCATTTTGCACTAAAAATGTTCAAAAAGTTTCATAGCTCGTATCCTTTCACCAACAACAGTTTCAACTCATACCAGAAGGTTTTCTCAATCACTGCCATTTTCCAAAACGAAAGATTCATTCCAAGAAAGGTATAATTTTTCTGTTCTCATACTCTGAAGGGAGCAAAGAAGGTTCAGGTTGGTTCCCCATACCATTCCTGGACCCAAATTGTCCAAAACTTGAAAATAACATTTGAAATCCAACATAACTCCACCGTACGGTACAACTATCCACCGTACGGTAGACGTTTCCAGGGAACATTTGCCTCATTTATTACTTCCTTCTTCACTTCATAGCCTGATATAAGATACCATGCCTTTTTTCTATGATCTGCTTTGAATTCTTGCTCTGTCTTCAGAAATACATGTCATGCTTTGATCATATCAGTTATGTTTTCGTACAAGAATGTTTTGCATAATAGATACGTAAGGTTGCATACCAAATTAAGTCTTTGAACATCCCATTAGTCTATTTCAATCTACTGACCACAAATACCATGTACCGTACGATTCATACCTCTACCGTACGGTAATATATTTTGTGGAATAAAAATCCCTTACTTCCTGTTGTGAGATAAAATAAAGCATGATAATTAGTATGCATATTTGTTAAATAAAATTTTTCACATAATATAGCTGTTTTCTGAAAAAACCTGCTACGGGATGTGTACCGTACGGTACATATTTCCACCGTACGGCACACATTTTTTACCGTACGGTTGATATTTTCGTAAGACAGCATGCCATTTTTTGCAACTATCTTGGTGTGTTCTGCCTGCCTGTTTATATCGATAATACTAATGTCATTTGAACTGCTATATGCTATAAACTGCTTTTGTGACATTAAAAGTTTAAGCAATGAAATGATTTTTCAAAATCCCACAAATATTAGTAAAGACCGAATTATCGGGCGAGGGGGGTGCTTTTCTAAATAAAACCTTCCCCTCTCGTAACCTGGCTTCCGAATCCAATCTCTGGTTTATTTTTCAATTCAAATATCATTTTCAAGTTCCAGGTTTTCTCGGGTAGCAAACCATTTTACAAAAACCCGGGTGGTGACTCTTCAATTTTGTAAACGAGCGCACGACAGGGGATGGCCTCCGAAAAGGCACCATCTCGGGCTTCAGGTAGCCCACAGTGGCGACTCTGCTGGGGACTATATTAAGTTATATTTTTAAGAATCAATACACTTGTGAAAATAACCCTTATCAAAAGTCTGTCCAAAAGATAAGCTTCGCGCTATTTAAGAATGGTGTGGTGATTCTAACAGGGCTCCGCCCGACCACCCGGTCTGGGACTTTTTGGTTATTTCATTTGTGTAATTTTTCTTAAAAATGTAATTTAATTTGAGAGCCAAGCTTGAAAATGTTTGTGGGATTTTTCATTTTATTGCTTAAACTTTTGCATTGCACGTGCATCGATGTTGAATAAGCCCCGCCGCTGCGTTTTGGTTACCCTACCCGGCTTGCCGGTGCTAGGACATCCCGAAATGCTCGGCAACCTTGGACGATGATGAGTCAGCCTGCCGTTTGACCGTTGCCATACAGTACACTTGGCAATAGGGAGGCAAATTATTGGCTCTAGTCTGGGGAACCCCTCTAAACCAAAACCAGCCTTCTGCATATAGCAAAAACATAGAACTCTTGCCAAAGCTAGGACAGGGCCCTCACGTTAGGATTACATGATATATCCTGTCTACGTGTTTACCGTTTTCCTTATACCCTGCCTATGTGTTTCGATGCTTTCCTTGTATGCTGTCGTTATATTACATCCGCATGCTAGCTTGACCCTAGGTTATCAGCCCTATCAAGCTTAAAAGAATTGCCTTAACCAATGAAGAGTCATGCACGATGGAAAATGCATATTTCAATTCCTTGGGAGCATTAAAATTTCGGGAAAAATTAAATCAAGCCATAAACATCATCTTGTTGATAGTTTTCAAAAAAAAAAAAAAAAACTAGCTCATTGAGGCTCTAACCCCCAATGACTAGCTTTTTCAAAAGTCTAAAATTAGCGCGTTAAGGCTTTACCCTTAATAACTAATTTTCTTCCGAAACTCGAAATTTAATTGTTGGAACTCAATTTCCGATAATTATTTTCAAATCACAATAAAGGTCTCAATGACTTTTTCAATCATAAATTAGTTCGTTAAGATCAAACTCTTAATGGCTAACTTTTCAAAATCAACGTTCAAGTCTATTCAAAATTATTGACAATGATTTTGGCTTAACAAAATTTTTCCCTTTTCAATGCTCCCCATAAAGGATACCTTACCAAACAACTGAGGACTAAGGCAATTCTGTTAAGCTTGCGAGCATCTCGAGTAACAATATCATAATTCTCATTTAAAGAAATTAGGAAAAGCCACAGATTACTAAAATTCGTCTTTTTTTTTTTTTGTCTTTTCTAGAAGTTCTAAACAATTGGTCCAAGGAGAAGACAGCATTACGTACTCGGTTGGACTCGACCCGAAAAGCGATTGACAAGGTTAGAATCTGTGCCAGCTCAGTCAGAAATGTCGAAAGGTCCAGAAATAGAAGTTAAAGTATCAGAAACGGGGGAAAAGACCGAACTTGAAATCCTTAGAGAAGCAATGGCGGAGCAAGCGGAACGATACGACAACCAAATTTCCCAATTGATGATCATGGTTCAAAAGAAACCCACTACTACAGATGCGGTAATGGCCAAGCTCATCCAGTTGGAGGAATCTGTTAAGAAGCAAGAAAAAGTGGCTGCCACTGGGGTAGATATGGAAAAATTGTGCTTGTTCCCAAATGCTAAGCTGCCCGACCGTTTCAAACCTATTGATTGGGAAAAGTTTGATGGCACTGGGGATCCGAAGGCTCATTTACAAACATACGTGGGCACTCTATCCATGTATGGGATTGAGAAGGATGCAATGGCTCAGATGTTCCAGCAAACACTCAAGGGGCCTGCCTTGCGGTGGTTTCTTACTTTGGATGATTCAAGGAAGAAGAGTTGGGATGATATTGGGGCAGCTTTCGTTGCTCATTACAATTACAACATTCAGCTGGAAATGACTGTGAGGGAATTGGAATCTACCAAAATGGACACGAATGAGTCTTTTGCAGATTTTGTCAAGAGATGGAAGGGAAAGGCTTCTCAAATGATTGATTGTCCGTCTGATAAGGAGCAAATGAGAATTATCACTAGAAACTTGGCACCTGATTTTGCCAGGCATCTAGTGGTGTTTCAAACCACTGCTGATTTCAAAACTTTCTACGAGGCTGGACTTGCCGTTGAGGATGCGCTTCGCTTGGGTATCTTTGAAAAAACTGAAAAAATCGAAACCAAAAACAAAAGGGACTACTCTGGCAACAGTAGTACCCTATTTGGAAGCAACTACCAAAACCCATCCAGCTCCAACCCCAACAACCAGAAGCCAAATGAAACCAAACCAGTCAACCAAATAAATGCCCAGCCAAACAAGCCTAGAAGACAATTCCACCAGTTTGCCAATCCTTTGTCCTCCGTCTACCAAAAACTCCTCGAGAAGAAACTCATCAAACCCCTTGAACCTCGTGAACTACCCAAAGAACTCCCTGCTAACCACAACCCGAAAGCCTTTTGTGACTACCACCAAATGCCCGGTCACTATACCAATAACTGCTTCCGCCTCCGGCACCAAATCCAAGATCTCATCGACAATGAAACCCTTCCAATCCCACCAAAACCCAACACTGTTGCCAACCCGATGCCCGAACACAAACCTAACAACCAAATCAGCCACATTGCCTTAAGTCCCACTCAAAATGACCCCACAAAATTCAACCCCAACCATTACATTGTCCCCGAAACTGACCCAAGACCCGTTGTGCAAGTGCCCAATGATAGCGAAGTCAATCTTCTCGAGAATATGAAGCATGAATGGATCATCGAATGGGGGGATCTTGTGGATGAATGGCTAGAAAAAGAAGCTGAGGAACTTCACGCTCAGAATCAACCCGAACTTGGAAATGAGATCATGGGTGCCCTCCAAATCAATGATGACTGGTTAATGGCTTATGTTGACCACACGGATCATGACAATGAAGAAGAATGGGAATGGATTCCAACACCAAATGAATGGCAGATGTTGGAAGAGACTGACCCGTTGGATTGTGTCACATTGCCTCTCCTGTTTACTAATTATGAATATGAGCTTACTTATGACCAAACTAGCCAGCAACTATTTGGCCAACCACCTGAAAACTTGGAGGATTTCTTTGGAAATGTTCAGTTTTATGAACGATGTGTTGAAATTGCATGGAATGTTGAGCCAACGGAATACCAATTGATAGAGAAGAATGATCCCTTGGACACATTCTCTTTGTCACACCTTTTTGGACATGAAACACGACTGTCACTCAATGAAATAAATAGGCAGCATCAAGCCATGAATGTGTTTGGAAAGGAGTATAACTCGGATCCAAGCAAATTTATTGTGCCCGATACTGAGCCTAAACCGGTTGTTTATGTACCAGAAGTGCCTGAGGTACTTTTCTTGGGAAGCTTTGAAATGGAAAATAGGCGCTTAATGGAAGCCTGGGCTGAGAGAGAAACTATGGGAGGTGAACTGACTGTAGGTGACGAAACTTGGAGTGATTTTGTCCAGAATTGGGAGTCATTTCAAGCCAATCCGTTAGACAGATACTCTCTTTACGGATTATTTCAAGAATCAGAGCTCGTGGAGGAAGAAGAAAGAATGGATGAAGAACTGCATAGCTTCGTACCTCCCATGACCTTCGACGAGTCCAGCCGTGGACACTTCGAAGATGCTCATCACACGGGTCATGAGGAGTACGCTGCATTTGACACTAACCAATTCATTCAAGCACCCGAAGGATATGAGCAAAAAGACGGAATGGAGGACATGTGCCCGCTTGATGGAGTTACGCTCCCTTTGCTTTGGAAAGCCGATCCTAGTCAACCTGCGGTCGAAACAGTTTTTGAGGATAATGATTGGTTCCCTCAGGCATACATCATTGGAGAGTCTCTTCCCCGACCAGCTGCACCTTTTCCCCCGTAGCCCGAAGTTTCAATGTTGGAACATACTCCATTTGATAACTTTTGGGACGAAGATGAGGTGATGGATATTCAAGTTGGGAATGGTGAAGTTTGGACAGTTAACAAAGCCATGATAGATGATTCTTTCTGGATGGATAGTGCCATAGACGGGTTGAGTGAAAGGTTGAAAGCTGTCGACATCAACAAGCGCAAGGCCAAGGAAAGTCTAGAGGACATATGGATGGAAGATCCCGATATGAAACAAAAGATGGAAGAAATTAAGAAGGGGAAGCGCAAAGTCGATGAGGATGTATGGGGAAACAACCAAGGCTTGTGGGATGAAACTGTGAGCCGTTTGACTCGAAGTGGCCGAGTGTACCAACCTGACCGTCTCCAAAATAGAAACCCAACCCAACCTTCTCAAACTCAAAATGATGACTTTTGGGGTGAAATTATCCAATCTGAACTCATCCAAACCGAGTCTGAACCTATCCAGCCTAAATCTACCCAAACAGCTCCACCCGAAAAAGACCCCATCATAAAGCAACTCAACAAAACCCCAGCTGCAATCTCCATTTGGGACCTTCTGTCTACCTCTACCGAACACTGCCAAAAGCTCATCCAAGCCCTGTCCCGCATGACTGTACCCACTGATATCACTCCCGAAGCCGTCATAGCCCTTCTTATGCCCAAACCTGCCAAACATTCCGTAACCTTTACCGAAAAAGACTTGCCCGCCGAAGGAGCCGGTCACAATAAGCCACTCCATGTCACTTTCAAGTGCTTGGGGAAATGGGTCCCGGTCTGTTTGCTTGACAATGGATCCGCCTTGAATGTATGCCCACTCCGGACTACTTATTGCCTTGGGCTGACAAAGAAAAACTTTGAGCCCTCTGACTTGGGAGTGCATGCCTATGATAATACCCGTCGCAATGTAGTCGGAACAGTTCTGTTGGAAATATCTGTTGAAGGATTCAGTAATAAAGTGGAGTTTCATGTTTTAGATATTCCGGCTTCCTTCAATCTGCTCTTAGGAAGTCCTTGGCTCCATCATCCTGATATAATGGCTGTACCTTCTTCCCTACATCAAAAGGTACAATTGGGCTTGGCTAAGGGTACTCTCACTATATATGGGGATTCCGGTATTCGTTCCCATGCTGCCGACAATGCACCAATTTTGGAAATTATGCATGGAGAGGAAGATGTCACCTTGGGAGGATTTTCCTTTGATGCTACTGATAATGTGCACACTATCAAGATAGATGAAGATTTTGTGATAAGCTCTGTGGCTGTCAAAATGATGAAGAAAATGCTCTACATGCCGGGTATGGGACTCGGGCGTGACAATCACGGAATTCTAGAATTCCCGAAATTTCCAGCAAGTAACGGTCATTTTGGTTTGGGATATGTGCCTACCGGTGAGGAGGAGACAGTTGCAAAGAAAGGACCTATCCGTTTCGTCAAAGCTAAGGAGGAAAGGTATCTGGGGCAGCCGGAGCCTTTTTGGGATTCTGAAACCAATACACAGTTGCTGGGATTTGAGATTTTTGCTGAAAACACTTGGGATAGTGATGATGAGGTTGAGAAATTGACTGAACTAGTGAAAGCTCTCAACATTGACTGGGTTGAGTACATGGATTCTAACTATCTATCATCACTGTTTGAGGAGGGTCCAACGAGTGCGATTCAAGATGGAGCTGCTGTCATGATGCTAGGAGAAGAAGCACCCGAGGATTTCACTTCTCTCATAGTAGATGCCGTTGGAAGTTATAAAAATTGCACTTTTGTACCACATGTAAGCTATGTCAAAACTGGATCCAACACTGAGTCTGAATTTGGGTCTGTCTTGTCCGAGTCTGATTCTGAGTCGGAGTTTGTGCCTCTTGGCCCTCCACGTCAGTCTTTCTATTTTGAGTTTGAGTCAACTCTGATGTACGATGCCCCTAGGGCCACCTTTGATGATGAAATGAACGAGGACAACTTTGCTTACTTTGCTGTCTCCGAGATAAACTATGTTGACCCTAATGGCGAAGAAATAGAAAATGGTGAAGAAATCCCTAAAGAACTCCAGGAGTTGCTTCAAAAGGAAAATGAAAGATATGCTCAGCCAATAAAAGAAGAAGTTGTTTTAATAAATTTGAAAGATGAAACTAACCCACGAATGGTTCAAGTTGGTTCTGGGCTGTCTTCAGAGGAATTCAAAGCATTGTCAGATTTATTAAAAGAATTTGAAGATGTTTTTGCTTGGTCCCATGCAGATATGCCCGGAATTGACCCTGAAATTGTGGAACACCGAATCCCACTTTATCCTGACGCCAAACCTGTTAAGCAGAGGCTAAGGAAAATGAGACCAGATTGGGCATTAAAAATTAAAGAAGAGTTTCAAAAGCAAATTGACGCTGGATTTCTAATTGTAACAGAATACCCCAAATGGATTGCGAATATTGTACCTGTACCTAAAAAGAACGGCAAGATAAGAATTTGCGTAGACTTTAGAGACCTAAATAAAATTAGTCCAAAGGATGACTTTCCGCTCCCACATATAGATGTTCTCGTTGACAACACTGCGAAACATGCTTTGTTATCCTTTATGGACGGCTTTTCAGGGTATAACCAGATTCTTATGGCACCCGAAGACCGCGAGAAAACCACTTTCATTACAGAATGGGGCACCTATTGTTATAGGGTAATGCCATTCGGACTAAAGAATGCAGGGTCTACCTATCAAAGGGCAGCAACAACATTGTTACATGATATGATTCATAGGGAAGTTGAAGTCTATGTGGATGATATGATAGTAAAATCCAAAAATAGGGAAGGACATTTGCCCGCGCTCAGGAAATTCTTTGAAAGGATTCAAAAGTACAGGTTGCGTCTCAATCCGGAAAAATGCACATTTGGGGTCACAGCAGGAAAAATGTTGGGATTTCTAATTACCACTCGTGGGATCGAGGTCGATCCGTCCAAAATCAAAGCAGTTCTAGAAATGGAGCCACCTCTAACTGAGAAAGAGGTGCGAAGTTTTCTTGGCAAAATCCAATTTATAAGCAGATTCATCGCCAAGTTGACCTCAACTTGCGAGCCGATGTTTCGTCTACTAAAGAAAGGAGTTCAATTCAAGTGGGATGATAAGTGTCAGCAAGCTTTCGAAGCAGTTCGAAGTTATCTCCAGAATCGGCCAGTTCTAATGCCTCCGGAGCAAGGAAAACCTTTAATTCTATACCTTTCCGTGACATCATCAGCAATGGGTAGCATGTTAGCTCAAGAAGGAGAAGATGGGATCGAAAAGGCTATCTATTACATAAGCAAAAGAATGACAGGATGTGAAGAACGTTACACGTCGTTAGAGAAAACATGTTGGGCTCTAGTATGGGCCACCAAAAAGCTGAGACACTACATGCTAGCTCATTCGGTAGTATTGATTTCTCGAATGGACCCTCTTAAATATCTGTTCGAGAAGCCAGCACTTACCGGTAAGGTAGCACGTTGGTTACTCTTGCTTTCTGAGTTTGATATCAGGTATGTCACGCGGAAATCTGTAAAAGGGAGAGCGGTGGCAGAATTTCTGGCGGATCATCCTGTGGAAAGACCAGAAGATGTGGAATTTGAGTTTCCAGATGAGAATGTGATGGCAACAACCAATGACGTCTGGACGTTGCACTTTGACGGGGCTGCCAATCAAAAAGGGTTCGGAATTGGAGTATTGTTGATTTCACCCGATGGATCGCATATTCCGTTAGCCTTTAAATTAAACTTTGAAGTTACTAACAATCAGGCCGAATACGAAGCTTGTATTGTGGGAATGGAAGCCGCATTGGAAATCGGGGTGCAAAAGCTAGAAGTGATCGGAGACTCTAATTTGGTGGTATCACAAGCTAACGGCGAATGGAAAGTTAGAGAAGACAAGCTTAAGCCATATCACGAGAACCTCGAAGGTTTGATTCCGCAATTCCAAACAGTAACTTTTACTCATGTGCCAAGGTTAAAGAACCGGTTCGCCGATGCTCTCGCCACTCTAGCATCTATGGTGGAAATACCAATTGGGGTCAAGATGCGACCAGTTATGATTGAGCAAAGGAGTAAACCTGTGTATAAATATGTTATGGCAATTGATGAACCAGATGATGGGTTGCCATGGTATCATGATATTTGGATTTTCGTTGAAAAAGGAGAATATCCGCCGGGAACTGATTAGAAAGATCAAGCCTCTCTTCGGAAGTTGGCTTCTCAATACGTAATTTGTGGAGGAAAATTGTATCGAAGGTCACATTGTGGAGTGCATAAGCTATGTGTATATGGGCATGAAGCTACAAGAATTATGGAAGAAATTCACGAAGGGGTTTGTGGTCCCCACATGAATGGTTTAATGCTCACTAAAAAGATCCTGAGACAAGGTTACTATTGGTCAACCATGGAAACGGAATGCGTTCAGTATGTGCGACGGTGTCACAAGTGTCAAATTCATGCTAATCTTATGCATCTTCCACCATCTGAGTTACATTCTATGACTTCGCCTTGGCCATTTTCTGTTTGGGGCATAGATGTTATTGGAAGAATCACGCCAGCAGCATCCAATGGTCACAAATTTATTTTAGTCGCAGTCGACTATTTCACGAAGTGGGTAGAAGCAGCCTCGTATGCTACTTTGACGGCAGTACAGGTGGCTCATTTTATCAAGCAAAACATCATTTATCGATACGGGGTTCCACAAGCCTTCGTGTCCGATAATGGGGTACATTTCAAAGGACGAGCAGCCGAGGTTCTCGAGGAATTTGGAGTCCAAGTTCATAAGTCGACGGTATATCGCCCTCAAACCAATGGGGCAGTAGAAGCAGCAAATAAAACCATTAAAACAATTCTGGAGAGAACTACACAGTCTGCAAGAAATTGGCATGAACAGTTACCTCTAGCTTTGTGGGGATACCGGACGTCCGTCCGTACACCAACGGGGGCAACACCCTATTCATTGGTCTATGGCATGGAAGCCGTTCTCCCTATCGAGCTAGAAATACCGTCGCTAAGAATCATGGCAGAATCAGAAGTTGGCGAGGCAGAATGGCTAAGCAACAGATTTGAGGAGGAACTTATGCTATTTGATGAAAGGCGTCTTCGGGCACTATACCACATTCAGGGTTATCAGCGAAGAATTGCCCGGGCATTCAACAAGAAAGTTAGGCCAAGAGATTTGGAAGAAGGGGCAATGGTTCTTAAGGAGATACGGGCTCCGGTCTTCGATCCACGGGGGAAATTCCGACCAAAATGGGCTGGGCCATACATTATTAAAACAATCTTATCTGGAGGAGCAACCCAACTCATTGACCTTGATGGTAATGAATTTTCTACTTTGGTTAACTTAGATCAACTTAAAAGATATTACCCCTGAGAGAAGCTCGCTGAACTGAAAACCACAAGGGTGGGCAGTTTCAGGCAAAAATTAGAGCAAAAGCCTGCTAGGCGGAAAATCCGAAAGGACAACCTAGGCAAAATTCAAGGCTATTATTAAAAAGAGCTCGCTAGACTGAAAATCCGAAAGGGCGGTACTAGGCAAAAATTAGAGCGCAAAAGGAGAGTGTAAAATACCCGAGCGAACCCTAACCAAAAAAAAAAAAAACAACAAAATGATAATGTACTTGAACTACGTCATGACCTGATTCCTTTGGGATACGTAGGCAACCTTGCTTTAAGGTTCGGTCATCTTTATTTCACAATCTCTTCATTTTTTATTTTCTTGTAAAGTAGTTCAGAAAGACATCAACAGAACCAACAAGAATTCAAAACGGGAAAGATTTCATAATTCAAACTTTATTCAAGCAAACTTCTTCGGATACAAAGCTGAGCATAAAAACTTTCAAAGAAAACAAACACACTGACAAACGAAAGGAAATAGCAAGCCAACAAAAAAAAAAAAAAAAAACACACTAAGGGTCCTAAGTTCATCTCGGAGCATAAGCAAAGTTATGTCTCAAATCACCCCTCATTCCATCCAATTCTTGCCTCTATATCTTGAATGAGCCAATTTTCATAATTCCGTGGTAACAGAACACTGGGATATGGATCCCTCGGAATGGTAACACGAGCTCTCCAAGTATGTTGGTAAAAACGATAAGTAGAGAACTTGAAAGGCGGCATGATAAAGTATTCATGCGGCGGCATCGTCTGACGAACTCCGAGCTGACGAAGAATGCGATAAGGGATATAAAAGGTCGAGCCAAACAAGCCCGCTAGCATCATCCTGCTACGCCCCATGTTGCTAAGTGCCATAACCGGAAGATCAGCCCAATTAGTCCGCCATGCAATCATTTCTTCTGTAACTTGATGGAAACGATGAACCCAAAGCTCCTCACTTCCACAAGCCTCCACAAAATTCCTCCTCACAAAGCCCTGTGTCTCGTGAACCCGATTTCTTGGAACAGGCTCCAGCAGATTGAGCTTATCACACAACCATAACTGCAATGAGAGAAAAGACAAGTCAGAAACCATAGAGAACCTAAACTGAGTGTTGAGGTAAAAAGAGAAAGTGAGGAAAACCAGAAAAAGGAGAGCTGAGTGAGAAGCTTACCTGTAGGAATAATGGGCTACCTCCGAAGACATTGGTTTGATCAGCATGCACAGCATCTAGCCCCATTATTGTTTCAGCTAAAACCATCGGAGCAACATCCTTGCGATCGTCAATTTGGGCAGCCACACTTACCAATAAAGAGCTCGCCTGACCGTCAGGCTGCACAAGCAGAAAGGCAGCCAGTAGACATAAGCACAAAGCAAACCTGTTACCTCTGAATTGGTTGATAAGGCGGGGAATATTCAGCATTCCGCCTTCGGTTAGGGACTTGGCTGCATTTTTGCTTATCCCCAACTTTTCGGACAAAGTTTGCGCTATTCCAATCTTCTTGAAAGGATTAACCGGAACCTCCAGGTTGAACCCACCAAGATAAGCATGGAACTCTTCTACAGTAGGACATAGCTCCGAAAAACCGAAACGGAATACATGTACTTCTGGGTCCCACATTTGGGTAGCAGCACGTAGGAGCTCGGGACGTATGATAACATCTCGAACATATCGTAGAGAACCTAGCCTATGTGAGCGACAATTCAGCCAATCAATACCGTCAAGCTCGTCAAGCCATGGACGGATCATGGCGGGAAAGTTCATGATTTTAGGGAGAGGAATGATTTTTGGTTATGGAAAAGAATGAAGGTAAGGAAGGGTATTTATAAGGAGAATCAACACATTTTCGGTGCTCGAAGGGGTGCCTCGGTATACGTGCCACACTGAAGAACCCGTTAACCTTTGGAGAAAGATCTCTCAAAACCCTTCAAAGAAGGCAAGTACAGAGCCTTTAAGAGTCTGCAAAACAGTGGAAAACCGGCTGATCAGAATAAAGAGCAAGCAAGTGATTACCAAGACTGATTGCAGGTTTTGTCCTTGTCAGGCCTTTACCGTACGGTAGATATATTTCCACCGTACGGTACAAATATCAAACGTACGTTACATATCTCTACCGTACGGTAGACAAGTCTCCACCGTGTGTGATACGTTCTACCGTACGGCAGATATATGTCCACCGTACGTTACAAATTTCTACCGTACGGTACAAAGTTCTACCGTACAGTACAGTATCCCCACTGTGTCTGCAAGTTTTTGGTTCTAGAGTATGAAATGTGATTCTGGGGCACATCAGTCAGTTTGGCTTGCATACATAAGTCACATTGTGTAAAAGTGACTTCACGGAAGGCTTGGTTGCACCTCCGGACCATGATTTACAAGTTTGGTACATCAAACGGCCCAAAAACGTCCAAAAACATGCGTGCGAACTGTCAAAATCTGATTTAAAGGCATTCTCTTCATTTTATCCCCACCAATGGGTCATACTACTATATTACGACTTTGAGAGAAGGTTGGTTTCAAATCTGGACCAAAATACGTAAGTTTGGTACCCCGAAGCCCATTTTTCCTGTCAAAAGCTCATTTTTTTCACGTCATAATATTCAAATACAAGTTTCTCTCCCTTTTGTCAACTCCTACAAGTCATGTTATGATACTATAAGTGCGTAAGGGTGTCAGTTTCAAGTTTGGGCCCAAAATCTGGGATTTGACGTTTCACGGATCCATAATTCTAGTCCAAAGGGATTGTAATGTCAAAAGTCTCAAGTTGAAAGCCAACCTTTTCCTTTTCTCAAGTCATGACAATGTACGTGGTTCAATAGCAGTGTCTTCAGAGTCAGTTTGCACATATTATAGGTTTTGGTACAAATTCAACTGAAACCATTTCGTTTCTCAAAGTTCTGAGGCTTAAAACATTCATTATCTCGGTGTTATGACTTCTATGTTCAAAATAGACATGTGTGGTACAAATGCATTAAAAGAACAAGCTTATTTATAAACCCAAAAACAGCATCTACATAATGAGTTCAAAAGTGAAAACCTACGAAAAGGCTAAAACATAAATACTACTGTCATGGCATGCAAGCCCCATCTATGCAAAATCAAAAAAAGGACGAACAGTCGTCCAAAAGCAAAAAAAAAGAGGCACGCAGGCCTCGTCTCCCAAAATGCTAGAACTAATAGTAAAGACTCAACGACGTGCCATCTTCTGTGGTCTTTTCCTAATCTCAAAAGAGGTACCATCATCACCATCATCATCGTCGTCGTCGTCGTCGTCATCACTTCGCTCGCCAGGAGGCCGTACGTAACGAGGGTCCGAAACTGAGCTGCTTGACAGGCTATTTCCTTCCCCTTCTTCCTCCTCCTCATCATTTCCACCTCTCTCCACCACCTCTGCTGGCCGCGCACGCCTCTCTTGCAAGACTCTCTCCTGTGTAGAAGTAAACTGAACGGGAGGGGGACTGCTTCTTGCATTCTTTGTACGTGGCCTATGAATTGCTCCAGGCTGCCTTGTAACCTGCATTATAAAGTATCGTTAGAAAGCAATCATCGGGAATAATGAGTAGAAGGGAAAATAACTTGAAAACATACCCAAACGCCTCTTCCCCGGCTAATAGCCTCGCCTTGGCCTCCTCCCCGGCTAGTAGCCTCTCCTCGACCTCCTCCCCGGCTGGATGATTCTTCTCGACCTCCCTCGCGGACAGTCGCTCCACCACTTGAACTTCTCCTCCTAGCACCACCTCCTTGTGCAGCTGCTGTGGCCCCGCGTGGCAAAACCTCAGGTGATACACCCATCGCCCCTTGGCGAATCACCGTGAAGCAGTCCAAAAGCAGCCGGTATACATTCTCCGCCCATGCTCGTGGCACCTAAAGCAGACTCAGTACATTAGAATAACGTGTATACATCAAATAAGCTTGCAAGAAGTGAAAATGACAAAATAAGATCTCATACCTCGGCCTCAGGTAAAGTAATGCTCACAGAACGTGACGGGATAGCTATCTCGCCTTCAATGCCTTCCCGTGTCACCACCGATACTACTCTGCTCACCTCCGGGAAAGTATGCCCTGCCTCTGCAACCTGTCCGGTGCCTCGTCTCTTACCTGACCTGCGACGTGAGCCAGCACCACCTCGCCTGCTCCCTCTACTCCCCGAGGCCCCTGTCGCCGCCTCACTCTCATTTCCCCCCACCTCCATAGCACCTGACAGTCACTCTACCATCTGAAGACGATAAGCTAAGTATCTCTCTCTGTAGCCTGCATAGTCCAACGAGGGGCTAAGGTAGGCTGTCAGGTCCTCAACTGGTCTCGTATGACTCTCTATCTCCTCCCGAGTGTAATCTCCTGTCCTCAGCATCAAGAGCGGCACACCTACCGGAACCCCGAACTCCGCAAGCCCTAAGGATTGGCGTGTCACCCTCTCCCCCAGATACCATTGCCAACCGAAAGGTGACTCCAATAGAACGTGGCTGCGAGTCACCTCCCGGCTTTGGACAAGAAAGTCTGCTTGCAGCCCGGTCCATAACTTCCATAGAACTTGCGAAAAATTGAAAAATGCCTTAGGAAAGATCTAGGAACAATGTTATGCGATAAAATAAAAAGCTGAAATGTTCTTACCCCTTCACCAGACATCCTATCAAGGAAGAGGCGAAATTCTCTCAAGTTCCCTCGGAACTCGCTAGATTTGCGGTACTTGGGTGCCCACCTCAATGCTCGGGGAAGCAGTCGAGGATTCCCATATGTATTCTCCGGTCCGTACATCCCCAACACCTCGAAAGCCCAGATCTGCATGATAAGCCAATTACATCAGTCAAAGAAAATCAAAATGAAAGCAATATAGGAATCAAAAGGATAAGCATGAGTTGAGTATTTTACCTCCAGAACTCTCCAGTAGCCACCTAAAGTTGTGCCAACTTGGCGCGACGCACTCCCTAAAAAGCAGTACAAGGTGGCCAAAGCAGCCCCTCCAAAATCAAACCTCCCCACCTGCTCGAGATGGTGAAACGCTGGCAACCAACCCAACTGTACACCATTACGCTTGTTTGGGAATAGTGACGCGCCAAAAAGATAAAGAAGGTAAGCCCGGGCCATCTGTGCTACCTCCTTGTCATTCACCGGAGTTCTATCCCAATACCCCTTTTCAAATTGTGAATATTTCACCATTGCATCCGCTGCCCGAAACCCCGGTCCTAAGTAATACTCCAAGGCCCTCTGATCTCTGTACAACTCCGAGTCAAAAGGTATCGGATCTCCTCCTACCCTTAAACCGGTAATCGCTGCGAAGTCTAATGGCGTAATGGTCATCTCACCAAATGGAAGGTGGAAAGTGTTTGTGGTGTTCCACCATCGTTCAACCAAAGCCCTCACTAGGAAACGATCCGATCGCCCTCCTGTGAACAAGGTCCGAATGAAAGGACCAAAACCCGCAGCATCAACTAAATTCCGTACCCTAGGATCTAAAGCCTCGTAATATTCGAGGGACCTAGCAGGCCCCCCATAACAAGCCATGGATGTATCCTCCTGTTGTAAGTAAACATGCATGCAAGCTAAGATACAAAACTATGATGTGATAAACATATAAAAGCAAGCTATGAAATTGAAAATTACCAATGGACCGGACATCCCCATGTGACTCCCCAGATCATGTAGCACCTGCTCCTCCTGAAGGCTCTGGCGAGGCATGAACGCGTCCACCCCGAAAGGAACAAAGAAGTGAACGCGAGGCACATAGGACTCCTCGCTAAAAGCTGCCCTCCCCCTCGCCGCTGCCTCCACCTCCTGTACCAAAGTAACCCGGGGACCCTCCCTCGCTCTCTGTCTCTCCTCCTCCTCTCTCTCAGCTTCCCTCAAAGTCTCCTCTCTCGAAAGCACACTCGCCAACGAAGGAGTCTCCGCCAATCGAGCACTCAGGTCCCGAGGGTCCGCACACTCTAAAGTGTCTCGTAGACTCACCCCCTGTTCCCTCGATGAACCAATGGGTGGCCTAAATAGAGGAGCCGCCAGTGGATCCCTCACCTCTTGCCCATCGCACTCTCCCGCTACTGACTTCCCCCTCGCTAACCTCCGAGCAACAGCCTCAGCGTCCTCATCCTCATCCCCTCTACTCTCCATCTCGGTAGGTGTGTCCGACGGAGTAAATGGAAACTCTGGAGGCGTTGTGCTGGCCGGTGTCCCTTTCTCCTCCATGGCCCGACGCTCCACGCTCACATCTAGTCCCCCAATCTCCATCTCAATGACTGAACCAGCCGGAGTAAAAGGAGTACCCGCCGGCGTCGCTGGCACGCTTGCAGCAGAGCCCATCGAACTGCCCTCAGTAGGTTCTTCCACCGTACGGTGCTCCCCCTCAGCCGTACGGTGTTCACCCATCACTGTATCACCACCAACTGTTGACACCTCCACCGTACGGTGCTCCTCCTCAATCGCACGGTGCTCACCCGTAATTGTTTCACCACCAGCAGCCGTAATCTCTACCGTACGGCTCTCCACTTCCACCGTACAGTGTTCCACCTCTCCCGTACGGCACTCCTCCATCATTGCAACCCCTATATTCTCCTCAACCGTCGCCACCGAGCCACCCTCGATTGGTGTGCCACCCGCCGCTGCACCATCCCTCGCCGTCAAGACCACGAAACCCTCAATGGATTGGGTGCTATCCATGGGCGTGACCGTTGCTCCACCGTCACCGCCACCGCCACCCTCCACCGTTGCAATTGGGCCCTCGCCCAATATTGAACTACTCTCCTCTGCACCAATCGGGACCGTAACAACACCGGGCTCGGTTCCCCGTGCCACCGCGCCGTCGCCACCACTCGGAGCCCCAGTCCCGTCGTCTTTATCTTGCTCCATGACCGTGATTGACGGATTGGAAACTTAGGGTTGAAGAGGAATCGGGAGGGGGAGGAAAAACGGATTCGAAGTTTTGAATATCAACCGACTGAAACGGTTTTAAAATTTATATCCCGTAACCACATCTGCCGTACGGTGGAACGATGGCCCGTACGGTACAAATTTCAAAACTTTCCACCGCACGGTACAAAAACTACCGTACGGTACATGTGTACAATTCAAAACTCAATTTTTTGAATTCAAATTACATCCTTATTTTTGAACACTCATGATTCATTTCTTAAATTTGGTCTCATACCAATCTATATTTGTTCAAAAGAAACCTTGCTCTCGATAGTCATTTCTTAGAAATGTTGTTGGATTGTGTATTCAAAAAGTATCAATCAAATACCCCCAAATGATGTGAACGGCCTCGCTAAGTTTGCATTTTTATCAATAATTATTAAAGTGGTTCATTGAGATCTATCCTCAGTAACCGTCCTTTCAAATAGCTTGTTGAGATCATATCCTCAACAAACTTCATTCAAATTTCAATCAAAATTCTATAGTGTAAACAGCCTCGCTAAGTTTACATTTTCATCAATCATAACCTGTTAAGATCTCGTTGTTAACAAACAAATTTCTAAATGGTTCATTGAGACCTGTCCTCAGTAACCATCTTGAAATTGTATCCTCAACAAACTTCAATCAAATTTCAATCAAATAGTGTAGACAGCCATGCTAAGACTACATTCCTTCCATTATAAAATGTAGACAGCCTTGCTAAGACTACATTTCTTGCATTATTCAATAAGTGTAGATTGCACTCCTATGATGTTATGGATTGATGATGTCATCAGTTTCGTGTTTTTGCCCCCATGAACTACGCAGGTCTGATCCCTACATTGGGGTACGTAGGCAGCTCGAAAGAGCACGACCGTTTGGATTTATATTTTGCAGGGTATTTTTTGCTTAAAGGATACTTAGATATTCAAATTGGGTGGTCTATGTCTTTGACGCGACTCAGAACGAATCAATGGTCAACGAGCCTCGTCAAAGAGGGGCATCTGTAGACACCCCAATTTGGACACTTCGATATCTTTTAAAAGTCCCCGATGATGATAAAAGGATTTCAAATTAAACAAATACCATTCCGGAATGAATCTTTGAAAAGTCAACGTAAAGTCAACTCTACCGTACGGCACAAACTCTACCGTGCGGCACACCTACGTCATCCCAACCGCCTTGCAGTTAGGGCGGTTGTGATATCCACCGCACGGTATATAAATGTCCACCGTACGGTAGATATGTCTGCCGCACGGTACATCGGTACTTGCAATAAACTTTTCCAGGATTTCGGCACAGCATCTCAGGCCATCATCACACTGGTCAGTAGGCCTCCATGGCCGGCGTAGGTCTACAGAAGACCGGAAAACGCTTGAAGACCAAGCTAAATGCCCTGAAAATTTCCCTATAAATACCCTAGGGTTTTGATTGAAAAACACACGAAAAATTCCTCTGAAAATCATACTGAAAAAGCATCATTTTGCACTAAAAATGTTCTAAAAAGTTTCATAGCTCGTATCCTTTCACCAACAACAGTTTCAACTCATACCAGAAGGTTTTCTCAATCACTGCCATTTTCCAAAAACGAAAGATTCATTCCAAGAAAGGTATAATTTTTCTGTTCTCATACTCTGAGGGGAGCAAAGAAGGTTCAGGTTGGTTCCCCATACCATTCCTGGACCCAAATTGTCCAAAACTTGAAAATAACATTTGAAATCCAACATAACTCCACCGTACGGTACAACTATCCACCGTACGGTAGACGTTTCCAGGGAACATTTGCCTCAGTTATTACTTCCTTCTTCACTTCATAGCCTGATATAAGATACCATGCCTTCTTTCTGTGATATGCTTTGAATTCTTGCTCTGTCTTCAGAAATACATGTCATGCTTTGATCATATCAGTTATGTTTTCGTACAAGAATGTTTTGCATAATAGATACGTAAGCTTGCATACCAAACTAAGTCTTTGAACATCCCATTAGTCTATTTCAATCTACTGACCACAAATACCATGTACCGTACGGTTCATACCTTTACCGTACGGTAATATATTTTGTGGAATAAAAAATCCCTTACTTCCTGTTGTGAGATAAAATAAAGCATGATAATTAGTATGCATATTTGTTAAATAAAATTTTTCACATAATATAGCTGTTTCTGAAAAAACCTGCTACGGGATGTGTACCGTACGGTACATATTTCCACCGTATGGCACACAGTTTCTACCGTACGGTTGATATTTTCGTAAGATAGCATGCCATTTTTTGCGACTATCTTGGTGTGTTCTGCCTGCCTGTTTATATCGATAATACTAATGTCATTTGAACTGCTATATGCTATAAACTGCTTTTGTGACATTAAAAGTTTGAGCAATGAAATGATTTTTCAAAATCCCACAAATATTAGTAAAGACCGATTTATCAGGCGAGGGGGGTGCTTTTCTAAATAAAACCTTCCCCTCTCGTAACCTGGCTTCCGAATCCAATCTCTGGTTTATTTTTCAATACAAATATCATTTTCAAGTTCTAGGTTTTCTCGGGTAGCAAACCATTTTACAAAAACCCGGGTGGCGACTCTTCAATTTTTTAAACGAGCGCACAACAGGGGATGGCCTCCGAAAAGGCACCATCTCGGGCTTCAGGTAGCCCACAATACGTTTCTCGAAAACAAAAATGCAAAAGATTGAAGACTCTGGCACAGGCACTTGTTCCTAGTTACTACTATTCAACAAGAAAATGGTTTCCTAACATCCACATCAACATTCACTGTCAATTCTTGCCCTAATTGGAAGGGCAAAAGGGCATGGGGAAATATGTTAAAGGGTACGTAGCGGTCATGACCGCAGCTTATACTATTGACTACAGCGAAATAGCACCCTAACAGGCGTTGGAAGACCTTCTGTCTCTGCTCGAAGACAATATCAAAATGTCAAAACCTGTAAATTATTTATTTACGGTATTTCCAATTCTCGATTCGTTGGATCTTGGATGTTAACAATGCTTTGAATTCATTTTCTTTTCAAAACTGATCATTTTGTTTTTGGGAGCATTTGCTGGTTGAAAATGTCTAATGCTGTAGCTCGATGGTGAAATCAATTTCTCTTGGTGGCGGTAATCCTTGCAATTCCTCAGGAAATACGTCCTCGTACTAGCAGATAATGTGAGGAAGACCCACTCCATACGATCTGTTTCTACCAACTTGAGGCTCGCTAACCATCCAAAGAGCTCATTATGCCACCTCGTTTTATGCGCATTAGATGCAGAAGGGTATTGCCTACCCCCCCTAAATGGGTAAGACCTCACTTGCGGAAAATGATTTTTCGCTTCTCTTTATCACTTTCGATAATAGTGCGATGGGCTAATAGTCGACCATTGACGTCAAGGTCAATTGTTTTTGTGACCTAAGAATCACAAGCTAAACATAGGCCTAAGACTCCTTCTATTATGATCTATCCATCTTTAGGGACGAGGGTTGTACAGATCTTGAGGTTGGAGTGTAGGTGTTGTCGTGGCGGTAATCGCTCGTATGAGTTGCACATCCTAGTTGATACTTCGTATTGCATTGGGGTTTGAGTTGGCATTGATTTTGGGATTCACGTAATTATTGTTGTCGATGTAGGCTACGTTGTAGTTGGCATCAGGGCTACGTGTATTGTCCTTGCTGGTGGGGTTGACAAAATGAACGTTGAGAATGACGTCGTTGACCTTTTGTGCTAATCTTGTAACGACTGCTCCACGATGTTTGGTTTAGGGTCTTGAGGGTTTCTAAATAACTGTTGTCTCTCGTGGAAACAAATCAGCTGCAATCAACTATTGAATTTGCTACAATGAAAGTGTGCTGTTATATTTCTGGCTTTTCGTACATATGTTTTCTCTTTTGTTATTGAAACTCTACTGGTCGGATCACTACTACAACCACTTCACCATTGACGTACTGAGATTCAGATCCGTAAAAGCACTCTAAACATTCCATGATTTCAATCATGTGGCTAAGGTAGGTATATTATCTAATGCAAAGCACATTTTTCATTTCAAACGTATACTTAGTGTCGCAGAGCATTTGTTTCGTCATTGAAAAAATAGCCCGTTGTGACAACATGAGGCAAGTTATTAAGCTATTTACTGATGGTACATTAGGACCACTTAAGAAAACCCTGAGATTAATTGGCTCATTTATTGTGTAGTTGATTCTTGTAATCTAATCTCTGATTAAGATAACAAAACCAATCAAAACCAAAAGTTGAACCGTGAAATTAGTGTGTCCCTTCATTTATTGGTTGATTAATTTGAATTATTGGAATCTAGCTACCTCCATATTTCAAAGTCAAGAGGTCGTCTTTACTTGCACGATATCGTATCAATTTTTTGATTTCTTGTTTCACTTTTTTTTACCATAATCAGAAGCAAATATTTTCAACTACTTTTACGTCATTAGGGGATACACGAAACAATAAATTTCAAATTAAGTAGTCAATCCTAGTTGGTTCAGACGTGATTTTATTTGACTTGCTTTGGTGTGGTTTACTTCATCTATACTACTATTTTTTCCGCCCAATTGCAATTAGGAAAATGGTAAAAACATCTACTGGGTTATTGTTAAGGTTGAGAAATTGTATTGAAATATGTGAACAATGTATAGAAGTGTGTAAAAATATATGTTGAAAGTGTAAAAAGTTTATTAGGATATGTGTTTTCTAGTCATTTTCTTTAGCTTATTGACAGCCTACGTAGAACCCTTGCAATTATCAAACTTGTGTCATCCCAGTAATTTGGTTTGTTAAAAAAAAAAACTATGGGTAATTTGAGTCGTTCAATAAATTTTTAAAGAAAAATCCGAGTAGACCCATTAAAAATCATCTCAATCTAATATGTGTAGGTGCTTGACAAATCTTCAAAATTTTCATTCAGATTTACAATATCCTCGGATTTTAAAAAAAAAATTATTAAATGACTTATCCGTGCGAAACCCAGAGTAGATTATCCGTGCGAAACCCAAAGTAGACCCCGTGTGCCGGTACGTGCACAATCGGTCCCACTTTTGTAGGTATCCCTAGCTTTTCCGCATGAAAAAATAAGGGGAAATTTCATTTTTCTCCTTGATGTATGCTCTTTTCCCACTTTGCACCGTGCATGGACTGACAATATTTTCACTTGGACCCTAAAGCTTAGTAAATGTTTTCAATACCCGACCATCAGGCAACGACCGCCATTAATTTGAAGACAATTGTCGGCGTCACGTGTTGACGCGGTTGAATCCCGACCGATATTTAATAGTAACCTCATCAGATACCCAAAAGTATACCGTCAATACTTTTTTTTTTTTTTTTTGGGAAAATAGACAAATTTGAAAAATAAAAAAATATAAGAGATAAAGAGGGGAAAGGAGAGAAAGGGCGAAGGTGGAGAGCGAGAAGGAACAAAGAAGCCTCCAACCAGACGTCAATGGATCAATTCTTCAAATGATGACGTACGATTCCCTAATACAGTTAGGGGTGATCATTTGGAATAAGCCAAATGTCTTTTTTTTTTTTTTAAATTAAATTTTCTTTTGCATTGGCTTAATTTTGTCTTTATTTAAAAAATTTAGGTTTCGATCATAATTTTGTATTTTTTAGATTCCTCTTTTCATGACAGAGTAATAATCCACAAAAAATTGACCAAAACCTAACAAATGCGAAAAAAATTTGAATAAGAAAAAAGAAAACCATTTGGCTTATTCGACCCCTTAATATGTTAGGCTTCATCTGCCGATTCAAATCCCTTTAACCCACTTTTCTCGATCTGGCGATTTGGGCGTCTTCTTTCTTGGGCCTTTCATCTGCCGCGCCGCCTGGGGGGAGGCTCTCCTCCTTCCCTCCTCCCCCCGGGCCCCTCTTTTCCTCCTCTCCTCCCCTCTCCCTACCTTTCCCTTGCAATCCTAATCGCATCTTCTCCCCTCCTCTGTTCGCTGTCGGATCGCTGTCCTCCCCTGTGGGGGAGGGTGTGGCGGTGGAGCTCCGTTTCTCTGCCTCCGGTCGAAGGTTTCCTTGGTTCCTCCGGGAGCCGATGCCGCTGGGTTGTTGGGGCTCTGTTGGGTTTGGTGGTGGTTTTGTTACCTTCAGCCCTGTTGCTTTGATTGTCATTGCCGTAGGCCGGTTTCCGTCGCCGGTCTCTACATCTGGGAGAGGCTGGCTCTGCTTAACGGCGAGACTGGATGTTCCGGTGATTTGTGCGGCGGTGGTGATTGAAGGGATAAGAGTTTTGAGGCCTGGATTGGGTGGGCCGGTCCTTGGGTGGACCGGATTAGGGTGTTTTGGGCTTTTATTGCTTTATTTGGGTAATGGGTTGAGCTGTGTTGTTTTATTTGGGTGTGACCCTTGTAGACCTTTGGGTGGGGCTTTGCCCTTGTGATGTATCTTCCAACTTTTGGTTGGATCCCCCTCCCCTCCTTCCCGTTTTTAATAAAATTCATCTTTTGCAGATCAAAAAAAAATATGTTAGGCTTCGGGTTTTTGAAAACCGACTCTACCACCAAGAGCTTCACCACAACTGCAATAGTAAGAGGGACATCTCTAAGACTAGTCACCCAGCTCCCGAATTTTATGATATAATAAGTATGAAAAAAATGTCTATTACTCCGGCCCCCATTGAGTCAAAATTTTGGTTTTGCCACTGGATAGAATTTGCCACAAGAGGGCGTGCACCATTCAAATGGTGTGGGAATAGGCAAATTGAAGAGGAGGATATACTATAAGGGTTTTTGCTATAATAATGACATAAATATTTCAGTAAGGTCTAAAGGACAATTTGCACAGGATTTACAAAATAACCCTTCCAAAGTTGATTGGCATTGACCAAGGTTGATTGGCATTGAAAGTGCCTAAATTCTAAAGTACCTTGTGACAGTGCCTAAAAATTTAGGGCACTCTATGTATGAAAATGTCTAAAACTCTAGGGTACCTTATGAAAGTGCCTAAACCGCTAAAATCTTATAATAGGAAAGTGCACCATAAAACCCTATAAAAGTGTCTAAAACCATAAGGTACCCTATGAAAGTGTAACAAGATCGAAAACACGAAAAAAGCATATTTTGTGTTAGCCAAAAAAGGCCTTTGTCTCATTTAAGACAATTTAAATGAAAAAAGATATTTTTTTTGTTAGCCAAACAAAGCCCTTGTTTCATTAATGGCAATTTTGTCTTTTCACGGATTCTAGACTCTAAAATATTTTTATTAATGGACTTTACACATTACAGAAACTTAGACTGGACTAAAGCTCATATGATATTGTTTCATTTAGACTTTAGACTAATATGCTGTTTTAGAATTTAGTTTTAATAAAAAATACTACTACTACTACTATTATTATAGCAAAAGGGGGCACAATGAAACATTTGTGATCAAAGTGGCTCTAACTAAGCAATTACCGTCAACTTACTGACAGCAGTCTTTCATGTGGGGGGATTTTAAAAAAGGGGGCGATTATTCGAAGCCCTGTATTTTCTCCCTTAGATCATTACATTTTGTTAAATAGTTGTTGAAAATCATACAAAACATTTCGGTAAATAGTTGTTGAAAATAAGATAATATTTCGGTAACTACATGTCGAAAATATGTTCAACCTTTGGTAAACAACTGCTGAACATACAATTTCGGTAAATAGCTGTTGAAAAAAATATTATATTTCGGTAATTGGATGTTGAAATGTATCTCAATTTCGGTAACTAACTGTCGAGTATAATTGAAAATTTTTAACGGGCTAAGAGAGAAAATATGGGATTGCGAATAGCCGCCCTCTTAAAAAATGTTTACTATGTTTCAGGACCAAATTTGTTTATTTATTTTTTGAACCAAAGGACCAAAGTAAAAAGGTTTTAATTAATTTTGAGTGGACAGACTAAAGTTTACTCAAAAATAAAAATCTAGGAGACCTACGTCAATTCTATATCACTACCGTATTACGTGGGGTTCACTACTAAATGGAACGATAAGGCCATGTTAGAATAATGAGAGTAATTAGACTTATTGAGTAGTTTGGGAGCATCGTCACGTATTATTTCGAGATCATTTAAGAACCACATGTCTACATGAGATACATACACTTAGCCGTGAGTTCCGCAACTTGGAATCCATGCACTTAGTCATGAGTTTCTTTCGAATGTTGGATTCTGGAGTGATCCGGAGCATCAGGTGCTCCCGAAGTCCAACTCCTCTCCAATTCATACAAAATTGGAGGATTCTTCAATTCCAATTCAATGGTTAGGATTATTCTAGTATCTCGAGCCCCAAAACTCATATTGTATTTTACGAGTACCCTATTATTTCCCAAATGTTACCCAGTTGTCACATCCCAGACACCAATTTACCGAATTCCAAATATTAGTAAAATTTCATATCGTAACTTTAATAACAGGTGCAAGTTCAAACAACACTTAGATTCACAGGGTTAATCAAAGAACTCCTTTTGCATTTCTTCTAAAACAATTTTTTTGTAAAAATTATCTTACATTCAATTACTTGCTCTTACGATTTCTTTCTAATTTTCGTAACTGAATTTTAATTTCAGCTTTCTTATATACAAGAACAACTACATCAATGAGCACACAACACAGTGCGAAACACATGTGGAATACACTAATATCTATAAAAAATTCTCATGAGCTACATAATAAGATAATATCAGTGAAAAAAATCATGGTGAAAGAAAAAAATTACTGATATACTATTAGTAAAAATTTCTCATGAGCTATATGATATCGGTGGAAAAAAATTCCCATGAGCAATACAAAAAAAGTATTTCAAAGGTAGATTTAACAAGGAAAGAAGATGCCATTAAAAAAAATTAATGAATTTTTTTGTAACAATTTCGAAGATTAATGAATTTTTTTTGCCGTTCAAAAAAAAAAAAAAAGGGGGGAGGGAAGACATATGCTTATGTAATTGAAAAATATTTGGAGAGTAATTGGGTGCCTGTAAAATATCACATAAGCTTTGAGGCTTAAGTTACTAGGGTAATCTTGACCATTAAATTGAAATCGGACGATCCTCCAATTCCCTGTGGATTGGAGAGGAGCCGGACTCGTGCTCCCGAGTACTGAATAATTAGTCTGACTTAATAGACCAGAGCATTAAAAACATTAACGTCCTCTACCAACCAAAAGTTTTTGAGCAAAGTGGGGCATATATATAGCACTCAAAATACTTGTCCAAGAAAAATGGTCCTTTTCTTAGAGATATTACATCATGACCAGGTCAAACTTCCAAAGTCTAAAAGTCCAAACCACGTTTTTGTCTTACTTATTCAAATAGGCAAAACATGAAACATTTTCTACTAATCAGTAGATCATGAACCATGGTCCTTCCCCTCATTCTCCTTTCCCTCTTCACCTCTCTCTCCCTCTCCACCGAATTCACCGCCGCGCTTGATGTGCTATCCCCGAACCAGACACTCGTGGGCGCTGCCGGCGGAACGCTGGTTTCTGCGAATGAATCCTTCGAGTTAGGCTTCTTCTCTCCACCCAACTCTGGAAACCGTTACGTCGGAATATGGTTCAAGCAAGTCTCACTACAAACGCCCATTTGGGTAGCAAACAAAGACAACCCAGTAACAGATACGTCCGGTGTCCTCACAATAAGCCCCACTGGCAACATAATCATCACTTCCAACCAAACAAATCTCATTTGGTCCTCAAACTCAACAATGTTATCAGCCAGTCCTGTTTTGCAACTGCTAGACACTGGAAACCTTGTTGTGGTCAATAGCAATACAGGGAGTTATTTATGGCAAAGCTTTGATCACCCGTGCGATACATTAGTACCCGGGATGAAACTGGGATGGGATCTTTCAAAAAACCAAGAGTGGTACTTAACGTCGTGGAATAGTTTGCAAGATCCATCCACGGGCGATTATACGTACAGGGTGGACCCCCGGGGCCTCCCCCAACTAGTACTTCGCCAAGGATCAACGATCTCTTACCGAAGTGGACCATGGGATGGTGTTCGCTTCGGTGGAAGTCCTCCACTAACTCCAATGAAACAGAACACCGTCTTCAGTCCTTGTTTCGTATACAACACAACTTTTGTCTACTACTCGTTTGTTAACATTGAGGATACTATCATTTCAAGGTTTGTGGTGAGCCAAACAGGATTAATTGAGCACCTCACATGGAACCAGGGGAGCGGCGAGTGGGTAGATATAGCAACACTGCAAGCGGATTCATGTGATACGTATGATCTTTGTGGACCTTATGCGATTTGCAACATAAACGAAATACCAATTTGTCATTGCATGGATGGGTTTGTACCCAAAGTTCCAGTGGAGTGGAATAGGTTGGATTGGTCAGGTGGGTGTGTGGCAAAGACAGAGTTGAATTGTACGGTGGCCGCAGGGTTTAGGAGGTTTTCCAGGCTGAAATTGCCGGACACGTCCTACTTTTTGGTGAATAGTACAGAGATAAGTCGGGTGGATTGCGAAAAGGCTTGTTTGAAGAATTGTTCTTGTTTGGGTTTTGCTCAAACTGATATTAGTGGGTGTGTGGTTTGGTCTGGGGAGTTGCTTGATATGAGAGAGTATCATGAAGGCGGACGGGATTTGTATGTTCGGCTGGCTGCTTCTGAGCTCGGTAAGTTCTTCACAATGAGCAATGTTATGGACACAGATGCTTGAACGCAAATTCCGACACAGATTTATCCAGATCTGTTCGATGCACGTGGGTCCCACACGATGCACTTGGTATCCAAACTTAGGCCACATATGCATCTTGATTGTGTTTGAACATACATTTGTGTCTTGAGTATATTTCCTTCACAATTTAGCATTGCGAAAGATTTGATCATCCCTTTGAATAAAGCTCTTAATGCCATTGTTTCAGAATTGAAGTCCACAGGCATGGAACATGATTTAACAATCAAAGTATTTGCAAACTTAGCATTCAAAGTATTTGATCACCCTTCGGCATATCAGTTGTCCTTTCGACGGAAGGGCCTAAATCAGCAAAGGGAAAATGTACAGGCATTCCAAACAGAAAACACTCTGCATCCAACTGCATATCTTCTGATCTTGCTTAATCAATAACTTCGTAACCTCGTGACTTCCATACGTAGATGCTGATATTTATGTGTGCTTTACATTTTTGTTGTGGTGGGTACTTAAAAGGCTCCAACAAGACCAAACGAAGAGCGTTGATTGCATCAGTAGCGGTCATTTCAGGGGTTCTTGCACTGGGTTTAATCAGCTGGTGTGTTATTAGGAAGCGGAGGCGAATTACTGCTCAAAGAAGAGGTGATATATTATGTGTTCTCTAAGATTCTAGTCTAATCTATTTTCTATTAAAAAATGAACCATCCCAAAAGTGTTTTCCTTGTCACTGAAGTAGTGGGATGCACACCATATAGCTCAACAATTTGTATAAGTAAAATTCGGTGTTTTTTTTTTTCAAGTAATTTTCGTTTTCAATAGAGAAAATTAATGAAGTTTACTCAGTTGACCGAATAAGATTGATATGGTGTCACAAATCACTACAATTTTTTCAGTTATGTTAAATTAATTTTCAGACCCTTGGAAGCAGTATGTCATTGATGTCTTTGGCCTACCATAGTGATAACACCAATCTTTGCACCATAAATTCTCTGAATATCTGTCGGACTTTACCATATGATGTTCAGCCAAACAATGGAAAAATAATATTCATGAAGTAATTTTACAAGTAAAACTCTTACTTCCTTGAAAGTAAGTTTAAACAAACAGAGAGCCTAAATGATGGAGGTTTTCCTATTCTCTTTTGATATATATCTAATAATCTTGTTCTTCACCAGAGGATATCCTGTTTGGGTTGCTATTGTCCATATTTATATGCTTGAATTATTTCAGCTCAGAGACTGGAGACTGCAAGCCAACAGGTCCAAGAAAACAACCGAAGTACAGCAGAGGAGGACCTAGAACTACCTTTATTTGATTTGGCCACCATTTCAACAGCCACTAATAATTTCTCCTATGAAAATAAGATCGGAGAAGGTGGATTTGGTCCCGTTTATAAGGTAATTGCAAATGTTTCAAAAGTCATATAAAGGTAATGCTCAGTTGTCATTCAATTTAGCTAAGAAGTACTAAAATGTTAACCCGGCCTGGCCTCACACATTCTTATCTGATCTGTAAATGATTTCATCTAGTCAAACAAACTAGGAACACAATAAGGACATGTTAGGACATTAAAATGCTCTTGTTAATTTTGGGTAGGGTCAAAATTAGTATTATATACGTACATTTGGAACATTTATTTAGCGAGTGTTGATGTACTGTTATTCATTCAAACGTTCTTTTTGTTTTCTATGTGGATTTATAATACGTGTACACAACGTATCTGTTTCTTAGTTTTGAAAAGTTTCTGCTTGCTTGTCCAAGTCGTGTTGTGTCTATATTTGTATGAATCCTTCTCAAGCTAATGTAAGGGTTCATGATAAAACATAGGGTCAACTCTTAAGTGGACAAGAAGTAGCGGTGAAGAGACTAGCCAAGACTTCTGGGCAAGGCGTCAAAGAGTTCAAGAATGAGGTTATCTTCATTGTGAAGCTACAACATCGGAATCTGGTCAAGCTGTTGGGATGTTGCATTCATGAAGAGGAACGGTTGTTGATATATGAGTACATGCAAAAAAGAAGTTTAGAGTTACACATATTCAGTTAGCCCCTAAACCTTTGAACTCTTTTCTCATAGTTTGCTTGATGAATGCTGATGGGGCCGTCCTTGGGCTAAAGTCCAAGGTGCCATGATTTTAGGCCCCAAAAAATGGTAGATTTTTAGGGACCCAAAATATGTAGTAGTCCTAAGTAGTATATACCTTAAAAAAAAACCCGTCCCATAAAGATAAAATAATGGCCCAACATGTATCCAATCAAAGCAAGGACAAAAATAATCGGAGGCATAATTGTAAATTAGAGAACTAAATGGTCCCTTTTAATTAGAAAATTCATCTTACTAATTGGAATCAAGTTTTCCATAGTATAGATCATTGACAAGGAGGTTTTTGGTTTGCTCGGCAAAACAGAATTATAAATTGTTGAAAGTAATTTACACAAAATATTAGAAGAAAATAAATATAACAGCTTGTCCCATTATATTTATTCAAGTCGTTTTATGCCTGTACTTTTTTCTTGCCCGTGCTTTTTTCGTGCTCTTGCCACGTTTTTCAAAACAACACACCAACCACACCCATGTAGTGATTGGCGACACTCTTTCTTGACTGACTTGATTGATTAATAAGGTTAAGAAAGAATGCATTCACTAACATATAGAGAGAAAGGGTTTAAAGAAAGAGGATTTGTTTCAGTGGTTACCCCAACCAAATGCCTTAATCTCGCTTCATTGGAATCTAATTCCCTTCTCTTTTTTTAGGTGTACACATGTACTGGGAGTGCTCAACATAAAAAATAAATTTCTCCATTTCGTAGAACAAGAGTTCTGAAGTTGGAAGCCATTAAAAATTTGTGCATGAACGGTGCCAATACACCAAGTGATAGACCAATTGTCCCAAATGTGGTTGGGGTTTTTTCATATTGATCAGTACTAGATCTTTTGTTTTGGAAAAAGTGATTTGTTTATTTTATACTTGTCTTAGAAATTCGTAAAAGGTCACATTTTTTATTATCGCTTTAGGCCTTCAAAAACTCAAGGTTGACCCTATATGGTGAAGTCACTAACTTACTCTAAACTACCTCAGATCAAACAAGAGGTAGGTCACTGGATTGGCAAAAACGCTTTGACATTATAGTGGGGATTGCTCGAGGACTTCTCTATCTTCATCGGGATTCAAGACTGAGAATAATTCATAGGGATTTGAAAGCTAGCAACATTTTGCTGGACGGCAACATGAATCCTAAAATTTCAGACTTTGGATTGGCAAGAATGTTTGGAGATGATCAGTCTGAAGAAAATACCAAAAGGGTTCGTGGAACTTAGTAAGTATATCTCGTTCATCTCTCCCCTTCATTATTCTTATCCATAGTTCATTTTGGTTTGATATTGCCCATTTTATTTTGTTGTATGAAGTGGATATATGTCTCCAGAATATGCCATAGATGGGCTCTTCTCTGTGAAATCTGATGTTTTTAGCTTCGGTGTGTTGGTTTTGGAGATTGTAAGTGGAAAGAAGAACAGAGGATTTTACCATCCCGATCATGACCTCAACCTTTTGGGACACGTGAGTACAATTCTTCTTTTCCTATGAGAGAACAATTTTCATTATGTTTGAGAATAATTTTATGAATTACTATTTTTGTTAGGCATGGAAACTATGGAACGAAGGAAAATCCATGAATCTAGCAGATGCTTTGATGGAGAGTCCGATTCCCACACCAGAAGTGGTAAAATGTATCCAAATGGCCCTTCTGTGTGTGCAAGACCGTCCTGAAGACAGACCGCCGATGTCGGCTGTTTTGTTAATGTTAGATAGTGAAAACGCAATCCTTCCACCTCCTAAACAACCTGGGTTTTACACAGAAAGATTTACTCCCGAGACGGATTCTTCGTTTGGTATATATCCTCTCGCTTCAAATGAATTAACAATGTCAGCACTTCATGGTAGATAGATGGGATTGTTGTCCTAAAACCTTGTGAAGAAACTTTTGCAGAAATTATATTGTTCTTCAGTAGTGTCAGTTTTGCTCTACCAAACTCCCAAATTTGTTATTATTTTCATTATGTTCTCATCCCACACAAGAGTTGGCCTCTTACTCAAGATTCTAAATGCCACTAGCAGATCGCACAACCATAACGGTATCGGACCGCATAAGAAGTATTGAATGACATGTAGCGAAAATTTGGTGTAGCGGCTGTGGATTTTTCGGATACATTTTTGTTGCCAGAGTACTTGAAGCATCCTAGTGGTCTTGCATCGGCCATAGCTGCTACGATGCTGGAAAAATGTTTCCGGAGTACTTGAAGCATCCTGGCGGTCTCGCATCGGCCATAGCTACTACGATGCTGGAAAAAATTGGATATGACAAAAAGGCGGATACTAAGGGAGTAAGGGACTGTATAATGGTATTGAAATGCCGAAGAACCGCTATCGATAGTTTCATAGCAGCTGGTATTGAAATCTATGTCTTACCTTCCGGTTTGGCTTTAAGTCAGGAGTTTAAACTCAACAATATGCTAAATCAATGAACACAAATTTATTCCGGGACAAAATCACCTTTCCTTGGTTGCGAAAAAGTGTTCTATAGTTACTGAATTTGAGGGTGAGTTTCCAAAAAAAGCCACTCGGCTTTTTGGGCTCTTTTTGTTGTCTTTTTTCAAAATTTGTGTGTTAATTTTACGTCAATTTTTTTGTGAATTATTGATTCCTTTCGAGCAAAGGAATATGAATCCGACAAATAAAAGTTATGACTTTAACCACTTTTTTTTTTTTTTGTAAAAATCCAAGAAAATGTTTTTTCTTGGATATTTGCAACAAAAATTAGGTAAAAGTAATAATTTTTATTTTTTGATTTCTTTCGTCGAAAAGAACTAATTATTCATAAAAATTTGATGCAAAACTAATCAATGCGCAGAATATTTGAATAAGGACAAAATAAGAGGCAAAGTTTTTTTTTTTTTTATAACTCTTGCGTTGAATAGAGTCGTACAAGCTGCCTCCTATGGTCTTAATATTGTAGTATTACGACTTCACCTCATGTGGTGATTCCCCGTATGACACGAAATAGGATTCATCACGGTTAGAGGTGTCAAATGTGCCTATCGTGCCGTGCCTTTTGAACTTCCTTGCCAACCGTGCTTCGTACCGTGCTGTGGCGTGTCCATTTACTTCATCGTGCCATGGCGTGACGTGTTTTAAGCGTGCCTTGCTGGGCCATTTTACTTTATCGTACCGTGTCGGGCCGTGCATTTTTAAAATCGTGTCGTGTAGTGCGATGCCCGATTAATTAATCGTGACGTGTCGTGCATTTTTTTTATCATGCCGTGCCGTGCCTTTTTTATCATGTCATGTCGTGCCTTGCTTTTTTGAATCGTGCCGTGCCGGCCTATTTACTTAATCGTGTGGCATGGCGTGGCGTGCCAGGATTATTAGACCGTGCCTGTGGCATGCCATGCCACCTTGAAAGTTTGAAACGTGTCGTGCTCGTGCCGTGCCCGTGCTGACCCGGCCCGTTTGACACCCCTATAATGTTGGCAGGTTGTGATTCTAGTGGTTTTTTTTTTAATCGGCGTGACTCTAGTGGTTTTACTTCGACATTTATGGCTATTCGAATTTATAGTTCAGTTTCCTTACTGTACTGTCATTTAAAGGAGTGTAAAATAGTAGGTTTTTAAGATGAGATCAAGTTTGATTGAGGCGCTGAAATGTAATCATCTTTGGCACTAGTTGTTCGATGTAAATGATTGCCCCAATTTTTTTTGGCCATCCTGATTACGGCCAAAATCTTAAACTAGCATCTATAACTATACTTTCATTCAAAGGTTGACAATCCAACAAGGAAATTTGCATTTTACAGGAATCTTCTTATTTCTCCCTTTCACACACACACACGTTATTTTTGTTCATGACTTTATGTTTTTTTTTAAAAAAAAATTGATCTTTTAAAATTGATATTTTTTATAATCATTTTATTTTGAACTTTTTCTCCCCTTATGTTGATAATTTTTTTTTAACTTGATATAATTCACAAACACAAACAAAAAATAATTCATTTAAACCAAAAAAAATTGATATTTTTTTAAAAAATCTTTATTAGATAAAACGCAATTTATATGTGTGGTAATCGGTATATTATCATGTTTGAATTTTGATTCAAATTTTCTTAATCATATAAAATATTTTAAAAGCTTATTTTAGTTAAATAAAAGGAAAAGATTAATAAATTATTGAATTATCAAAAAATACATAGAAATAAAGTAAAGTATAATTTGAAATCCCTTGTTTATTTAATAACATTTTTTTTGGGTTTTTCCATGCCTCGTGCCGTGCCTAATGAGAACCGTGTTGTGTCGTGCCCGAATAGAACGTGTTGTGTCATGCTATGCCCGTCCTACTTCCATGCTCGTGCCCATGCCCTTGTCTAGTTAGAATCGTGTCATGCTGTGTCATGACTTGTGCCCCATCTAACTTCCGTGCCGTGCCCGTCTAAGACCGTGTTGTGCCGTCCCGTGCCAGGCCAACTTCCGTGCCGTGCCCGTGTCCTTCCCACTCACTTGTGTGCCTGTGCCGTGCTGCGTGCCCACTAAAATCGTGCTGTGCCAGGATTAAACTGTGCCTGTGGCGTGTCGTACCGTGCCGGTGCCGACCCAGCCCGTTTGACACCTCTAGTCACAGTCTTATTTCACGATTTGAACCCTTCATCTCGTAAGTTTTGATGTGTTTAACATTTATGTAAAAAACCAAGTTCACCAAAGTTTGGTAAAAGCTCGGTCACATCATATTTGTGTGAAGAGAAATAAATGCTGAAGAATCTTAGTCCTATTTGTCTTTGTGACAATTATGATTTGTTCATCGGATACCAGAGTCAAATGAATTAATTACTTTTTCGCATTGACCTTAACTGCACCGAAACTTACAAAATGAACTGTTAGAATTGTCAAATAGACCAGTCCCACATTTTGTTTCAAATGAGGAGCCGAGGAAGCATCACATAAGAAATCTTGATTTGAATGTCCGTTATAACAGTTGCAGAAAGTAGTGGCTGGTGCCCTTCTTTAAGCGAAAAATGAACAGCACCAAAATCGGACAATGCCAAACAAGAAAGCAAAATCAAAATTTATTCAAATTCAAGACGAGGTTTACTCATGTCTGGCACAAGAAACACAGGTCATACCCCTGTTTTGGTTTAGTATTTTTTCTTGACGAATGCTGCGTCAGATTAATGTGTGCAACCTAACAAGGATACGTTTTGGTTTAGCATTTTTTCTCAACGTATCCTTGTTAAGAAGTGTACCTTAACAAGGATACGTTTCTCGAAAATGAAAATGCAAAAGATCGAAGGCTCTGGTGCGGGCATTGATTCCTAGTTAGTACTATTCAACAAGAAAATTGTTTCCTAACATCCACATCAACATTTACTGTCAATTCTTGCCCTAATTAGAAGGGCAAAGAGCATGGGGAAATATGTAAAAGGGTAAGTAGCGGTCATGACCTCAGCTTATACTATTGATTGCAGCGAAATAGCACCCTAACAGGCGGTGGAAGACCTTCTGTCTCTGCTTGAAGACAGTATAAAAATGTCAAAACCTGTAAATTATTTATTTATGGTATTTCCAATTCTCGATTCGTTGGATCTTGGATGTTAACAATGCTTTGAATTCAATTTTCAAAACTGATCATTTTGTTTTTGGGAGCATTTGCTGGTCGAAAATGTCTAATGCTGTAGCTCGATGGTGAAATTGATTTCTGTTGGTGGCGGTAATCCTAGCAATTCCTTAGGAAACACGTCCTTGTACTCTCAAACAATTAATGTGAGGAAGACCCAACTCCATACGATCTGTTTCTTCCAACTCGAGGGTCGCTAACCATCCAAAGAGCTCATTATGCCACCTCGTTTTGTGCGCATTAGGTGCAGAAGGGTCTTGCCTGCCCCCCTTAAATGAGTAAGACCTTACTTGTGGAAAATGATTTTTCGCTTCTCTTATCACTTTCGATAATAGCGTGATGTGCTAATAGCCGACCCTTGACGTCAAGGTCAATTGTTTTTGTGACCTAAGAATCACAAGCCAAACGTAGACCTAAGACTCCTACTATGATCTATCCATCTTTAGGGACGAGGGGTGTATGGAACTTGAGGTTGGAGTGTAGGTGTTGTCGTGGTGATAATCGCTCATATGAGTTAAACATCCTTGTTGATACTCCGTATTGTATTGGGGTTTGAGTTGGCATTGATTTTGGGATTCACGTAATCATTGTTGTCGACGTAGGCTATGTTGTTGTTGGCATCAGGGCTATGCGTATTGTCCTTGTTGGTGGGGTCGACAAAATGACCGTAGAGAATGACATTGTTGACCTTTTGTGTCAATCATGTAAGTTGTAACGACTGCTCCACGAAGTTAAGTTTAGGGTCTTGAGGGTTTCTCAATACCTGTTGTCTCTTGTGGAAACAAATCAGCTGCAATCAACTATAGAATTTGCTACAATGAAAGTGTGTCATTATATTTCTGGCTTTTCGTACAATATGTTTCTCTTTTGTTATTGAAACTCTGCAGGTCGGATCACTACTACAACTACTTAACCATTGACGTACTGAGATGCAGATCTGTAAAAGCACTCTAAACATTCCATGATTTCAATCAAGGAGCTAAGGTACGTGTTTTATCGATCAACTCTACATTTCACCGACAATGCAAAGCGCATTTTTCATTTCAAACGTATACTCATTGTCGAAGAGTATTTGTTTCGTCTTTAAAAAAGTAGCCCGTTGTGACAAAATGAGGCAAGTTATTAAGCTGTTTACTGATGGTACCTTAGGAGTTAACCACTTAACAAAACCATGAGATTAATTGGCTCATTTATTGTGTAGTTGATTCTTGTAATCTAATCTCTGATTAAGATAACAAAACCAATCAAAACTAAAAGTTGAAGCGTGATATTAGTGTGTCCCTTCATTTATTGGTTGATTAATTTGGATTACTGGAATCTACCTCCCAAACTGATTCATCAGTTGGTGCCGTCTGTAGGAACGGTAAGTTCTCCAAAAATATTCAAGAGTTTAAGATGAGATGAACACAGATCTCACAAATGATGAAAACACTCGACGATTCACGGGGCTATGGCTACGCGCGCCTCAATTACAAGGAACTCTCTGGTGCATGTTTGGTAATAAAGGGAGACGTGTGTAACTTCACACAAGCGAAAGTCCATCAATCGAGGCCGATCTCGCTTCGTGGAAAATTCAACTGCATCAATCTTGCTCATGAGATAAGTTTCATTAACAGTTTGCTAGATAAACTCTATAGTTAATCTCATTCTAATACCACTTCTTGATTGGGCACTAGATTACGGTGGCTTAAGACCCAACACCAGCCCATATCTGGTTATTGGAAGTCCCCAAGTCAGCAAATAGTCTTTCCCAAAAAATGACTAATAAGTGACCTCTATTACTCCAGTACCATCAAGTTATGAATTTGCGTCTCAATTTTTTATACTAACCGAAAAGGTTTTGGATTATGTCCCTATATAGATCTACATGAAGGGTCATGGTTATTGCAGGGAAAAATTGAACCTGATCCCTTCCAAACCAAGGTTTCAATGCAAAAATTAACGCCTCAACTGCCGGTGCGTACAACAGCAAAGGAATTGAAGATGATTATTCATGAGCCTTCCAAGAAGTCAATCTTTTTGCATATGCTTATATCTTTGGCCCAGATTCTACTATTTCTTGCAAGCATATAAGTGCTGGCTGCAACTGCTAATAAATGAACGAGTCCCTCAGTTCCGAGGGGCCGGTGAGCATCACCCATGCTGTATCAATTTATACGTATGGACAACTTCCAAAATTTGATTGCAAGAGCCGACTGTCACCCGAGTTTTTGTCAACAACTTAAGCCAGTAATTTGTTCAATCACGCCAAAGTTATACATGAGATAGTCTCATCCTAATTTCACTCCCTTATTGGACATTTACACATGCATGGGCAGTCTTTTTCTAAGGAAACAGATAACAATGCTCACAGAGGAGTCAGACTTGTTCTCAACTTTTTCGATCAAGAGTAAATATCGAGCCATCGCTTGGTGTAATTCTGCTTTGTTGCCTTGGGATATGGATTTTATTTCACGCGTCCATTACCCTCGACAAATTCACTTCCCTCCGCTTGTTCAACCCAAAAAAAAAAAAGAGCCACGGCTCACAACAATTTTATTCCATCGCCACAGCCCTTGGATACAGATTCGAAAGAGCTAAAATATGAAGTTGCAGTGATTTTTCAATTCGAGAATAAGCAATGACTATGCCCGCTCGTATTCTATAAAGGCCATTCGCAGCAAATTTACCCATCAACAGCAATACTGAAAGATGACGAACTGTTTGATCATATAATTCGAAGAATCAGTGAAGCACCACAAAGACTCTTGTTTGATCTCTTGACCTCCAGCTTTGTGAAGCAACGTTTAGAAAAGCACCAGGAGCATGCCTCCAATTATTGATCAGATTAACTGATGTTGTGGATGCTGCTTTGTTCGATTAGCCGAATGGAGATTGGAGGTCGCACTTGCAACCTGATTTGCGGCAAACGATTCTCAACAAGATAATGGATGAAGATACTGACTACCGAGACGAAATCCTAAAATACTATGACAAACTCAACAATAAGATAAGTCTTCCCGCTTTATTTATTTATGTTGCCACAAGCAATCAGATTGCAGTTCACCTCTTTATTTGGCAATCAGATTGCAGTTCACCTCTTTATTTCAAAGTCATGCAACTATGACATTACATAAAATTCATATTCTATACAAAGGTTTCTCATTCTAGATCCTTTGTATTACGCCCCTTACTTCAAGATAGGCAGAATCCTAAAGGGGATGTGAAACGATAAAGCATGGGCTTGTCGTCTGTAAACTTTGTATGTATTCATTCGTACAATTACAGAGATGGAGGTACAAATAAATAGAGAGATTAGCACCTAATTTGGCTATACATATTTATGGCTATAATCATGGTTGACCCTTGATTGGAGGGATTTGACAATAATGTTTATTCCTAAAATCTCTGTAATTAGTTCCTTAATCTACTACTCACGCCAACACTCCCCCTCAAGTGGAAGCATCCAAATCTTTAATGCGCAACTTGTCTAGTGAGTTGTAGAAATCCTTGCTTGATACAGCTTTTGTAAGAATATCTGCCAGTTGGTCTTCGGATTTCACGAATGGAAACCGAATTGTTTTGGCTTCGAGATTTTCTTTGATAAAATGTCTGTCAACCTCCACATGTTTAGTCCGATCGTGTTGGACTGGATTGTGAGCAATAGCAATAGCTGCCTTGTTATCACAAAAGAGATCCATCTCTGAGGTAGGAGCAAACCCAATCTCCGTTAGGAGTCTCTTTAGCCACAGGAGTTCACAAAGTCCCCTAGCCATTCCACGGAACTCTGCTTCAGCACTTGATAATGCCACCACCTTTTGCTTCTTACTTTTCCATGTAACAAGATTTCCCCCGACAAACATAAAATAGCCTGAGGTGGATCTTCTGTCTGTGGTATTCCCCGCCCAATCTGCGTTTGTATAACCATTAACTCCGAGATGGTTATTTTTTTGGAACATAAGCCCTCTTCCCGGAGAGGACTTTAAGTATCGCAAAATCCGGTTCACTGCTTCCATATGATCCTTACTAGGTTGGTGCATGAATTGACTCACTACACTTACTGCGTAAGCAATATCTGGACGAGTGTGTGACAGGTAAATAAGTTTACCAACTAGTCTTTGGTACTTTCCCTTGTCTGACGGTATTTGGCTTGGATATTCCCCGAGCTTGTGATTCTGAATAATTGGTGTGTCTGCCGGCTTACAATCCAACATTCCTACCTCCGCTAGCAAATCCAATATATATTTTTGCTGAGAAAGAAATATACCTCGCCTTGATCTGGCAACTTCAATTCCCAGAAAATATTTAAGTCCTCCTAGATTTTTCATTTCGAACTCGGTCGCTAATTGTTTTTGAAGCTTAGCAATTTCCTCCGTATCATCCCCTGTGATGATCATATCATCGACATATACAATTAAAGCTGTTACCTTGCCCTTGTGGTGCTTCAGAAATAATGTATGGTCTGAATTGCTTTGGTGGAAGCCATACTTTTTCATTGCCAGACTGAATCGCCCAAACCATGCTCGAGGTGATTGCTTTAGTCCATATAGTGCTCGCTGCAATTTGCACACGACTTCTTTCGAGGATGCCACGTAGCCTGGAGGAGTATCCATGTAGACTTCCTCTTCAAGGTCCCCATGGAGAAACGCGTTCTTTACATCGAACTGATGCAAAGGCCAGTCCAAGTTAGCTGCGAGAGATAATAGGACCCTGACCGTATTTAACTTGGCTACTGGCGAAAATGTTTCTTGATAGTCCACGCCATATGTCTGAGTGTATCCTTTTGCTACCAGCCTCGCCTTGTATCGTTCTATAGATCCATTTGCCTTGTGTTTGACAGAGAAGACCCACTTGCACCCAACCGTTTTCTTTCCTTTGGGTAATGGAACCAGGGTCCATGTTTGATTCTTTAGCAGTGCCCCCATTTCTTCCTCTATTGCCTGTGTCCACTTGGGATCTGCTAATGCTTCCTGAACTGTAGTGGGAATATGACATGTGGACAGCTCATGTGTGAATGTCTTAAGAGGTTCAGGTAGCCTTTTTGTAGAGACATAGTTGGCAATGGGATACCTCGACCTTCTTTCCTCAATGTCTGGAGAGTATCTGTTTGGTGGCTTGCCACGATTGTGCCTGAAAGGTAAGGTATATACATCCGAGGTATCTATATTATTCACAAATGAGGACGTAGTGAGATTGCTTACCTCAGGAATATTCTCAGGAGATGGGTCTGCAGGTACTGAGAGATGGGGGGATTCTGGTAGTTCTTCTCCTGACGGTGTAGGCTCAACTTCTGATGGCCCTCTCGACTCAGAGAGTATGACCGGTCCTGATTCCTCGCTGATTATTGGGGTGTTATTCCAATCTTCAAGCCAATCGAAACACAGCCAATTCAACTCTTCATCTAGTGTCTCCCCCTGAAGAGAGGAAGGGGATGCCGAAGAGGGATAAAAAGGTTCGGACTCCATAAAGGTGACATCCATAGTCACATAGGTTCGCTTGGTAGCAGGGTCATAGCACCGGTAGCCTTTTTGATGCACAGCATAGCCCAAGAAAAGGCACCGAAGAGCACATGGGTCAAGTTTGGTGCGTTGTTTCTTAGGAAGGTGTACATATGCCGTACACCCAAATGTGCGAGGAGGGAGCATCAGGGCTGTAGGTAGAGAAACCGAGGCGGACAAGGACTGTAATGGAGTCTTAAAGTTTAAGACTTTTGAAGGCAGACGGTTGATTAAATATACGGCAGTGGAAACAGCTTCAGGCCAATGTCGTGCAGGGACATGAGTGCCAATGAGGAGAGCTCGAGCAGTCTCAAGAATATGCCGGTTCTTTCGTTCAGCGACTCCATTTTGCTGAGGAGTCCCTGGACATGTGGTCTCATGGATAAGGCCATGTTGTTGAAAGTAGGCATGAAAGCGGTGATTATCATATTCACCACCATTGTCGGAGCGGAGAATCTGTATCTGAGCAGAAAACTGAGTCTGAACCATGGCATGAAACGACTGAAAGACATTAACCACTTCATCTTTACGTTTTAGCAAATATAGCCAGGTCATTCGAGTGCAGTCATCAACAAATATCACAAACCAACGGACACCAGAGAGAATAGATAAAGGAGACGGTCCCCATACATCAGAATGAATTAAAGCGAAAGGTGTATCACTTTTATTCATGCTTATCGGATAAATAGCACGATGACTTTTGGCTAAAATGCAAGTGTTACATTGAAATTCAGAAATCTCCACATTGGAAAATAAATCGGGAAACAGATGCCGTAAATAACCGAATGAAGGATGTCCCAACCGACAATGCCATAACCAAATCTGTCGAGCCTTGGAATCACACGTAGAAGACACGTGATGTGCACGACCCAAACTGAAATCTTCCATGTAATATAATCCCCCCCTCTTAGTACCACGCCCAATTATCTCCTTGGTGAGAATATCCTGAAGAAAACAAAAATCGGGATAAATTAGCACCGCACAATTTAAATCTGTAGTAACTTGGCTAACGGATAACAATTTGTGAGATAAAGAGGGAACAAGTAGAGTATTGGGTAAATGAAGAGAGGGTGATAGAGTCACAGATCCAGCCCCTGTGACAGGCGAGACCACTCCATTAGCATTCGCAATGTTTGTGCGCCGTGGAGATGAGTGGTGGGAGAACTCTTTGGGATCAAAAGTCATATGATCCGTGGCCCCAGAGTCGAGGAGCCAAGCACCACTATTCACATCGCGGCGATGACCAAGCAAGGCATAACCAAGGTTACCTGGATCCGAAGGAGTAGAGTTCAGTTTAGACGAGCCGATGGGCGGAATGAAAGAGAGATAAGGATCAGCTGCTGCCACAGCAGCCTTTCCCATGCCTTCAGTAGTTCCGGCAGTGTCTCGTTTTTTCCGGGCTTGGAGCTCGTGCCACCAATCGGGGTACCCATGCAACTGGAAGCAATTTTCCCGTGTGTGCTTTGTACTGTCACAGTGAGAGCATTTGAGACTACCGGATGAGGTTCGGGCCTTGGAGGAAGATTTCCCAGTATGTTTAGAGGCTGACCCAATGGAAGATGATCCAATTTGAAGGCCTCTCGAAGCAAGCACTGCCCCTGGACTTGGTTCGTGGTCACCGGCATTCATCACTGATTGGCGAAAAGCCTCCCTACGGACATGGGCATATGCTTGCTCCACGGTGGGGAAGGGGTGCATCTGTAATACGTCGCTCCGAATATTATCCAACTTGTCGTCAAGACCATCCAAGAACACATAAACCCGTTCTTCTTGGAGGAGATTATTATAAAGTTGAATATCAGCAGGACATTCCATCGGATTGGACGACGGAAATCGATCTCACGCCAGAGGCCTTGTAAGTCGGTATAGTATTTCTTCAGGGAGCCACCCACTTGACGGAGACGGGAGACACGACGCCGGAGGTCATAGACTTGAGAGGTATCACCACCATCAAAATATGCGGTAGCAACGGAATCCCAAACCAGTTTGGCCGTGGGAAATCTAATGAAATTGCCGATCAGCGCCGGATCCATAGAGTTGATCAGCCAACCTTTGACAACGACGTTGTCAATACGCCACTTGCGGAAGGACGGATCGGTCGGAGATGGCTGAGGTAACTCGCCATTGATGTAACCCAACTTGTCTTTGCCGGAGATGTACATCTCGACAACTTGGGACCATAAAGCATAGTTGGAACCATCCAACTTGATGCCAATAGGAACAGCCGTAGGTTCAGTAGGTATGTTCGGGGCCTGAGCTTTGGACAAAGCCTCGGTCATCTTGGTGGTAAGTAGTTCATAGAGGAGCGTATTAAGGTCGGGGCTCGATTCATCGGACTTCTCCGGGGTTTCGTCCCCCATATGAGAGGTTTGAAGGTGGGAATGAGGGACTAAGGATTGACAGGAACCGAGAGCCAGGAATTGTGTGGCTCTGATACCATGTAAACTTTGTATGTATTCATTCGTACAATTACAGAGATGGAGGTACAAATAAATAGAGAGATTAGCACCTAATTTGGCTATACATATTTTATGGCTATAATCATGGTTGACCCTTGATTGGAGGGATTTGACAATAATGTTTATTCCTAAAATCTCTGTAATTAGTTCCTTAATCTACTACTCACGCCAACAGTCGTCATCGGCTAATGAAAGTCGTGTAGCCTAAGAGCCATAGAATCCCAAAGGGGCGCAAGACGAGTTGGCTATGACTACTTGTCCTCGGTCAGATTAAATTTTAGGTACATGTATTACCACGGCTCCGCAAGTACACTTGCTCCGCAGTACTCCAACTGAGTTTTGACAAAGGTTAAGACCACAATGTGGCAGGGAAGTCTTTTTTTAGACTTTTGAATTATACATCGCACTTTTCTTGATCATGAAACACTACTTAAGTTATTGAGTTCCATGCTAACGATTAAACTACAAGCTATAAAAATATGCAGCAAAAGGTGAGCGGCTACTCGGCCCTTGTAAGCAAGGCCATATGAATTAAAAATACCGCACTTCCAAGCTTTAATATATTAATGTCTTACTAAAATTTCTCAGTACTAGCAACTACGTTTTCCAATCCAATAAAATGAGACCCAAGGCTATTAGCATTTTAGGGCAAAAATGCTCCATCAACACTAGCCCGAGTACGGATCAAATTGTAATTTACAAAACTCAATGGCCCAATGGGCATCCTTCTTGACAAAGAATTAGGAAGAGTAGAGATTGTCACCTACACTACTTTCGCTGTTCAAAGCGTCTACACATGCCAACGAGATTGGCTAGCTCCTATAGAAAATAGTGAAATCTGACTAGCAAAACTGCTATGGTTATTGACTCTGCTCCAACGAAAAGTCTCCAATAGGACAATACGCTATCAGCAAGGCTCCGGCCCAGTTCCCCAACAAAAAGCCTTACAAAAGTCAAATATTGCAAGAATGATCAAGATAGAAAAGCAATCATATCCCGAGAGGCAATGAGTCATAGGGCCAACGACCCCCATAAAGCGATTACACAATCTATAAGTGTCAAGATGTTTTCTCAACACCTTGGCACTTGGGGGAGTAGGGAAGTATGAACATACAAGTCTGCTCGGCCAAAGCTCAAAGTGCTTTGGAAGTGGTCATAAGCCTGAGCTCGGCCGACCAGCCTACCCGGCCAAAAATTTACAGAGCTTTGACAATCAATGGGTAGATCTTAGTCCCAAGGGATTGACCAAAAATTCCGAGCTGAGTCTTCGAAACAAATGTAACATAAGTGTTAAGAATTTTAAGCATGACTAGCAAGCCTGCTCGATAATAGCTCAAGCTGATAAGACAGATTGAGCAACCAAGGTCTGCTCAGAAGAACATAGTAAAGAATATAGTTGCTCAGGCACATCATTTCCTCTACAGAAACATGAAAATTTCTAAGGGAAAACCCACAGATAAGAGCTAAGGCTTATTCAGAAAGTTGAACATGAAAGACAACATCACCTGATCATCCCCATCAAGGACTGACATGGTGTTATCATCAACCCAGTTACACGGGCAACCAAGATATTCCAAAAGGACCTTAATTGTCTAAGTGGTCTAAGGTGGCTGAAACACCGTCTACAGGATGAAACAAACACAGATTATCTTGAGGGATAACCTAGGGGAGTACCTTGAAGACAAGTACCCCAATCAAAACATCAGAGCCCTGCCAGTCAACAAACAACTCGGCAAAATATCCCCATGGATAAAAAGTTAAGGCCAGCTCATCTTAAGAGATAAGCTCAACCAACACAATAGCACAAGACGGAAAAGTTCAACTAAACGTCCCAAGGGACGAGATTGCCATAAGCACAACTTGGTTAGGCCAAGTTGATAATTCTATTCTGTTCATAAGCTCAAGTAAAGACAATCCTAAAAGACAAGGCCGCCCAAGGTTACAACCAATGTTTGCAAGGAGGCCACATGCTCAAGAAATGGCCCCTGTTACTTGCATTCGATGCACCAAATAAAAGCAAGCAAAGTAATCACTTTCTCATAGAGTTCCAATTTTCTTGACCTGAGCAAGTCTAAGGAAGCATGGGAATAGTGGAAGCTGATAAGTTTAAACCAGCCCCCAACTCATCCCAAGGGACAAGCATGGCAAGCACCAAGGTGCAGCTCAGCACATTAAACTAGCTCGGTCCCAAACGAGCCAGCCTGGTATACGTATCTAAGGGCTTAGCTAGTGACTTCCAAGAAAGATCCTTTGGGATATGCTCCTAACAGGATTAAGAGTCCTAAAGCCCGACGGGGAAAGTAACGGCTAAGCATCACGATGACTTGGCCAAACTATGAACCCTCTCAGCAGAAGGTCCCTTCCTCAGAATAGTTAACCTTACAGGGATACAAATGAGGAAAACTTGGACTAAACTAAGACGGGCATGACCAATCACTTTAGCATTTAAAAGATGTGGCTTACATGCTAGCCACCTTATGAGGAAAAGAGATGTCAAATTCTTGGAGTGCAGAGCCACCCAAAAAGTATGATAAGTACAGGTATTGACTTCAATTTTACTCTTCCATGGAGTTGTTTTTATACAAGCTTTAGAAAAACAAACTGAGCTCAGTTAAACGAAGCAACATACTTAGACAAACTAGTCACGAACGAAAGAAGCACTAAAAAGTCAAAGCTCAAGAAGCTCAGACTAACATTTTTTCCAAGTACGGGCCTACAAGTCTACTTAGTCCAGTCCCAAAGTGGGCACTGTAGAGTCAAAGCTTAAGGAGCCTAGACTAAAAGCTCGAGAAAGAGGCCTACAAGCCCACTTGGCCTAGTCCAAGGACTGGAGTCTAAAGAGCTTTGGATTAACAAATTCGAGTGAAGATGAAACCTCGGTACGTCTAAGGACCAAAGGCCAGCTAAGGCAGTCTAACAAACCCGAGCTCAATTGCTAGCTCGGTACGTCTAAGGACCAAAGGCCAACCTAAGGCAGCCAACACACAAAAATCCGAGCACAATTATTGACTCAATAAGTCTAAAGGACACTAGGCTAGCTAAGCACAATAAGCCAAACATACGGCAACCTAACATACAAGAAGACACAAGCAACATATACGTCAATCCAAGCTCAATTATTGACTCGGCAAGACTAAGGACCATGGGCCAGCTAGGGTAGCTCGACACAAAAATCGGAGCTTAGTTGTGAGCTTTGTAAGTCCAAGAAATGTTTCCTGATGAGTGAAGAAATTTTCTCAAGATTAGTGATCCAACCCCATGGAATGGAAGTTAAGAAAAAGCGTTAAAGCCAGAGGTCAGCTAGGCTACCACAGGTTAGCTCGGATACTAAAGCAAAAAGTGATCTTGGGGGACAGAAGCTAAAAACAAATGAGGCCACGACTCAGCACAAGACCCAAAAACGTAAAGGTCCTAGGAGACCAATATTTGAGAATCCTAAGGGGGTACAAGCTAAGCAAATAACAAGCTGGAAAAAGCTTCGCTAAGTCATAAGGGATACCAAGCTCGAGTGACAAGCTCCCAAACATAAGTGTTAAGATGACAAATCGACTTGACACTTAGGGGAGTAGGAATAGAAGAAAAACCAAAGCAGAATAGGCAAATAAGCTAAGTATTGCAGATAGATATACAAGAAGAACACTTCAGCACACCCCAATAGTCATCAGGCCAGAAATAATGCTAAGACATTCAAAGTAATAGGCCACTCAAAAGCAAAATAAGCAAGGACAAATAATGCAAATAAACATCATGCTAAGGCATAAGATGATATCCTAAGGGATAAAAGCTAAAAATTAACAATAAGGGTAAAAATTAGCATAGAATATGTAAGACCTAGCTCAATAAAATTGAAACGTAAAGGTCCTAGGGACCAGTACCTGAGAATCCTAAGGAATCAAGACAGCAGCATGTAAGACATGCACAAATGTAAGGTAAGCAAAGCATACTAGCCTAATTAAAACAAATATCTAAGGGGATAAAAGTTAAGCAAACAGGAAGGCCCAATATTGGCCAAAACAAGCTTTATAAAGCTCATGAGCTTCGCCAAATCCTAAGGAACCTAAGAAGTCCGAGCACGACTCCTGCTCGGTCAAAGCTTATAAACTTTGCCAAGTCCGAGCACAGTTCTAACGACTTGCTCGGCTAGAGCTTATGCTCTGCTCGATCCAAAGCTCTCGAAGCTTCGTCAACAAAAAGCTAAGTCTTTCAGACCAAGAGCTAAGCATGGCTTCTAAGCCTGCTCAACCAAAGCTTACAAGCTTTGCCAAATCCTAAGGAACCTAAGAAGTCCGAGTACGATTCTTAGGTCTGCTCGGCCAAGGCTCTCAAAGCTTTGCAAAAATTACAAAAGTCCTAAGTCCTATCGGACACAAAGGTCAGAGCAAGGTGCTCACGCTTGCTTGAGAAAAGCCTTACAAAAGGCTTACGTCCTCCAAGATGCAGAAGGTTCGGGCATGATGCATGCATCTGCTTGGCCAAGGCCTTGCAAGAAGGCCTAAGTCATACAGGACGAAAAATTTGAAGCACAATACTCATGCCTACTTTATCAGAACTCTCTTAGCTTTGTAAAAGTGTACAAACAGCTTAAAGGGACCTAAAAGCCCTAGCCTAGTAGTTAAGCACGCTTGGCTATAAATACAATACAGTTCTATGTAACCAACAAACAGTACACACAAGAAGCTATTGGTGTGCCAAACAAACTGCTAAGGCAAAGTATCAACACAAGATCAGTCCTAAGAGGACACAAACTCACAAGTACCAGGTTGTTTTTTAACAACGCTGCACTCAAGGGATTGGGGGAGTACCTAAAATAAATAAGTACCTCCACAACCATACTATCCCAAAGTATTCCTAAGGGAACCAACAAAAGACAAAGCCAATGTAATGTACTAGAACAAGAGCAGGCTTTACTAAAGGTTGTCTCCCTCAAAGTCAGTAACGAAGATATTTTTTCTTCCCTCTGCTACAAGCATTGCTGCTCAGCAAGGCTGAGGCAAGACACCCTAGGGTTGAAACAACTGCCATAAATGGGTATTGATCAAAGTAAAAAATGGCGTGCTTTGTTTAGCCCCCTTAAACATTCTCATTGGTTTGTTATTCAGCAAGGCCGACCAACAAAGCTGATTCAACAAAGTAAGACACGATGACATAATCATAGGACCAAATAATGGCTATGTACGCCGCCACATGATTAGATAAGCAGGCATAGTCATTGGTTCAAAAGAAAATAGTGTTTCCTCTCTCCCCGTTAAGAAAGGCACGAGCCAGGAAACAGGGGAGTAGCTGATAGGGGTAGAATGACCTCCCAAGGTCAGCTCAGCACAAGGAGTCCGGCACAGCCCGAAGGGCTCAAGTTGGAGGGCCCAATAAACATGAAATCTAGCCCATAAGGGTAAGACCCAACTAAACCAAGCCCATAAGGGTTAGTCTCAGTTAACCGGTGCAAGGGAGAGGTTAGCTCATGAGTGCAACTCATAAGAACATCAAGCTCAGCCCATGAGGTGAGCTCGGCAAACGTGACACCCAGCTCAACTAAAAGAGCTAGGCAAGCAAATGAGGTGATAAATTAATAGACAGGACCCAACCACTACGAGATACACTACGAAAGGAGTTCATACAATCTAAGAGACTTCTGGAATGGCCAAGGCCTTATCTCATCCTAAGGGATGAGGCTGTGAATCCCAAGGTATAGCTATGAAAGACTCATGCACAAAGAGGACTCCTAAACCTGATAAGGGTCAAGGAAGTCCAAAGATGAGGAGGAAACTCTAACACCTATACGAACCCGTTACAAACGGATTAGACCTAAGGGTCCCAGTCGTAAAGGGACTCCGCTTAAAATGCCTATATAAAGATCCCAACTCCACAACACAAAGGTACGCAATTTATGCCCAATTAATTCCATTCATCCCTTTCTCTAAACTAAGGCAAATCGACTGACTTAGGCATCGGAGGGGTGTTGGTGATAGATGCCGATAGTTTTCAACTGTTTTACTGGTGGTCGATCTCGCTTGCAACCATCCAGAAGATCAGATGGACAATTGAGGAGCCCCATCTCCGGAGGACCTCAAACTGATTCATCAGTCCTCGTTACTTGCATGATATCATATCATTTTTTTGTTTTCTTGTTTCACTTTTTTTACCGTAATCAGAGGCAAATATTTTCAACTACTTAATTTTATGCCATTAAGGGATACACGAAACAATAAATTTCAAATTAAGGAGTCAATCGTAGTTGGTTCAGACATGATTTTATTTGACTCGCTTTGGTTTGGTTTACTTCATCTATACTACTATTTCTTTTTTCCCCAATGCAATTAGGAAAATGGTAAAAACATCTACTGGGTCATTGTTAAGGTTGAGAAATTGCATTGAAATGTGTGAACAATGTATAGAAGTGTGTAAAAATATATGTTGAAAGTGTAAAGGTTTAATAGGATATGTGTTTTCTTGCCATTTTCTTTAGCTTATTGATAGCCTACATAGAACCCTTGCAATTATCAAACTTGTATCTTCTCAATGTCATCCCAGTAAATTGGTTCGTTACAAAAAAAAATGCGAACACCATTCGGTGTACACTAAATATACATTTGGTAGTGTGAGACCTATCTCGAGATTCCGCAATCAAAGCCATCAAATTTCTTTCAAAATATTTTTTCAAGGGATTTTTTATTATAAAAAATTATCTTATTCGAAGATCGTTAAGGGTTTCATCAATTCGTTGAATTTTTCATCTTTGAATTTGCAGGGATCAGATTTTCATTAATATCCGATTCAACTAATTTTTTTTTACACCAAATGGGTGGACCCGTCAGACTCTTCCTATGAGTAATATTGGCAGTCAAATCCTAAAAGCAAGTTGATAAGTATGATAGACCTAAGGAGCTCAGCACTGCAAGAATGGCGGACCTGGGGAGTGTGAGCTAGCCTCGCTAAATCTCCTCTAGAAACTTACTTGAAATAGAGCCATGACCTTCCAGCTCCGTCCTCCAGACAAAGCTTGAAGTAGGTCCAGGGATTAGCTCTGGCCCCTAGCTACAACAAGAAGCATAGCATCTACGGTATCATCCCTGGGATATGCTTGTTCCGATAAGAATGCCACATCAAGAAACCTAAATTCTAAGGGATAGGGGAAAGCTAGGATAAGCATAAAACACCAAAGATATGCATAATCGAAGATGGGTAAAGGCTCCTAGCTAAGGCAGGACACCCATAGACTCCTAGCTAAGGCGGGACTCCACACTCCTCAAAGAGGTGATCTGGAATCTACGAGATATAGTCCAACAAGTACCCAACCTCCAACTAAAATACCTATAAATATGACGGTAGAACTCCAATACAAGGTATGAAATTCCATAATTGAGAATCTCAATTCTCTCACCAAAGTAAGAATTCTACTAACTTAGGCATCGGAGGGTGGTAGGCACGCCACCACACCGGTGACACGAGTTGTCAGCTTTGTTTTGTAGGTCCAGGTCGAAGCTGTCACAAAAAGCTGCTTCATCACAAGTCTTCCCAAGCAATCTAGGGTAAAAACTTTGCACGTCCAACTGCCCCATAAGTGAGACTTATTGGTTCGTACATATATGTGTTGTAGAAAAGCCCGGGTTGCCTTCGTTCCAAAACTACAGCAGTCGAAGAAAAACCGAGAACCATGAAACCGGTCTCCAAACAGATTCGATCTGTGCTTTTTGAATTTTGCCCGTGGATTAATGGTCTGGACATGGATTTGAAAATTGAAAAACTGTGAGATACGGATTAGGATTGGATTTTCATTTCAAAACCTTGGATTAACCTAACCGAACCGTGAGATATTTAAAAAAATAAAAATATAGATATGTGTGTGTAATATATAAAAATAATTATAATTTTACTAATTTGCTTGTTTGTTTTGAGAAACTAATTTGCTATTTTTTGTCTGGTTTTTGTGGGATGTAATAAGTAGATCATGCTTGACCAGAATTTGTGTATTTTGGACAATGCTTATTTTTATTTGGTTGTTGCCTTTACCGTGTTTATTGCCTTAATGCCTTTACTGCCTTTACAATTTAGACAATGTTTATGGAAGTTAGTGTTTGCATTTTTATTTGGAATATGATCATGGTAGTAGCATCATTTTATTTTTTTGAAAGAAAATCCGTGGATAAAACCGAAAGCAAACCGTGATTCACGGTTTGGAATCTTGCATTTTTATTTGGAATATGATCATGGTAGTAGCATCATTTTATTTTTTTGAAGAAAATCCGTGAATAAAACCGAAACCGATCCGATCCGGGTTAGGATTGGATTCATACGAATCCGATCCGATCCGGACCGTGGACAGCCCTGGACCAAAAGATAGAAAATTAAATTTTGTGTTCGCATGAAAAACAAGACGCTGACCAAGGTGCATCGATGGTTCATTC